>OZ010787.1:505862485-506099279 GCA_963932465.1 Maratus speciosus | reverse complement strand
AAAGCAATTTAAAGCTTTTATTAATTTTCCGAAAGATTTTAGTGACCTTGAAGCTTGATGTAGCATTATTGAAGTAATCTGACGTTATTTTACCCTGTTATAATGAATATATTTTTTAACCCTTTAAGGGCCTACAATAATCACACGATGACATTCACAATCTAATGTTAAGCCAATAGAGGCGTTTTTTATACATTTTTTGTTTGCATTTCAATATTATTAAGACGTTTTTTTTTCGTAGGATGTCTGAGGTCGACGTCTAATGTGTGCTACTGAAATTTTTCCGGTTTTAGTAGTTAATTTTTTCTGGAGATTATTTCATTTTGGAAAAACTTTATATTTTTTTATAGGGGTTGCACTTTTCTTTTACATATTATCAATTTCGCTAACAGTATCTTCAGAAAACAACTTCATGCAAAATTGAAAATGTATAAAGATACCACGTTAGGCATTCACTTCTGATATCCTATGAAATAAATAAGTATTCAACTGTAATCAGAAATTTATATAGAATGTCTCGATTGGTTTAACATTAGCTTCAGAATGTCATTGCATGACTAGTAGGGAGAGTAGACGCAGTTTTTAGTTATTGTTTTTATTAATTTTTTGTTTAAGTTTTTTTTATGAAACAGGTTAAATAACAGGCAATGCGCTATAAATACCCGGAGATTTTAGTTTGTAGATTTTGTAGTTTATGTTTAACGGAAGCAGCAATTATATAGAGTAGGTGGGGTAGCGATACGCACTTTCCATACATTTTTATTCTTAACACACACATTGGTCTAAACTTATGTAATGAGTGATTAAAATGTTAGATTAGAAGCTTAGGCAAGTGCCACTATCAACCGACATTCTGTCAAATTATAACTCTGTGAGAAATTGCAATTTTTAAGAAACATTGCTCTGCGTATCATTGCTCCATCGGTTGGGGTAAAAGTACGCAGTCCGTATTTTTGCCCCATTAGTGTGGGGCTTTGCCCCATTTCCAATAAAATAAATGAGTTATGCAAAAGCATTAGAACATTTCACTAGTATTTATAGTTAAACTGAAAACTAAGTTAAACCATGAAAAAAAAGAGAAAAAATAGCGGTCTGTGAGATCGAAAATAGCAGTAAACCCCTAACTACTGTGACTCCCCACCAGTGGCCGAGAGGTTCTGCTCTCGAAGCTGGTAGACGGGAGGTGCTGGGTTCGATCCCAATCGCGCCCGTCGGCCTAATCGTTCGGAGTTTTTGTGGTTTTCTTCGAGCCGTGGATCTTCCATGCGTTAATACGGATTAGGTTCCCTTAGAAAGACCCCCACGGAGGGCACTGCCCCCGGGCCTATATCCCTAGTGTAGATAATTGGCCGTCAAAAATCAACCCAACCCTAACTACTGTGACAAAAATTGTTGCATAAATACTGTGAGATGTCCGAAAGACCCCTTGAGGACCTCATTTAGAAGTCTTTAGCGATACTACTAAGTTTCCACACGAATAAAAATTAAACTAATAGTTCAGGCAATAGGGGATTTTACCTGGCAAAACTAATGGTAGTTCTGGAAATTGGCTTACTTTATATTTTTGGGGTCACTGAATCCTAATTTGTAACTTCCCACCAAAATTTCCCCCGGCAACCCCCCAAAATTTTGGTAAAATTCCGCCCAAAAAAGGCTTTATTAAAAAAAACATAAAAAAAAATATTTTTTTATTGTTTTAGGGAAAAAGTATCTAGAAAATCAGAAAGTAGACAAAATTTGCAACAAATTAGATATATGACATTATGACGTAGGATGAAGGGGGAAGGGGGATCTGCCTCGGAACATGCGCCGCGGTGCTGCGTGGACTAAGTTGCGCAATTCCACTTAACCATTCGCATCGTTTACATTCGCTCTCCTATCTCCCCTCCGAACATTCTCTATGAGGTTTACTTTAAGTTTTTTGGGTCCCTGAATCCGAATTTTTAACTTCCCCCCAAAATCCCCCCCCCCGCAACCCCCCAAAATAGTTGTTTTTCAATTACATTTTTTATTGTTTTAGGGAAAAAGTATGTAGTAATTCAGAAAGTAGACAACATTTGCAAAAAATAGGATATATGACATTATGACCTAGGATAAACGGGGAGAGGAGGGGGCTGCCTCGGAACATTCCCCGCGCGCTGTTGTCAAATTTTTTCGAAAAATCAATTTTTTGGAGGTTTTCCGGGGGACATTTTGGTGGGAAGTTACAAATTCGGATTCAGCGACCCAAAAAGCATAAAGTTAGTCGAAATTCAGAACTAGCATTTATTTTGCCAGGTAAAATCCCCTATTGCTTGGACTTGCATAACTTAGTACACATAGCGCCGCAGTGTATGTTGCGAGGCCTCTCTCTCCCTCCCCGTTCATCCTACGTCGTAATGTCATATATCCTATTTGTTGCAAATTTTGTCTACTTTCTGAATTTCTACATACTTTTCCCCTACAACAATAAAAAATTTAAGTTAAAAACAACTATTTTGGGGGAGTTGCGGGGGCGGATTTTGGGGGTAAGTTAAAAATTCGGATTCAGTGACCCAAAAAACTTAAAGTAAACCTTATAGGGAAAGTTCGGAGGGGAGATGGGAGGGCGAATGTAAAATATGTAAGTAATTAATTAATTGGAATTGTGCAACTTAGTCCACACAGCAACGCAGCGCATGTTCTGAGGCATATCACCCATCCCCCTTCATCATACGTCATAATGTCAATTTTCTAATTTGTTGCTAATTTTGTCTACTTTCTGAATTTCTAGATACTTTTTCTCTAAAAAAATAAAAAATTGATTTTTTTAATAAAAATCTTTTTTTTGGGTGGGGGGAGGAGGGCATTTTACCAACATTTGGGGAAGTTGCCGGGGAAATTTTGATGGGAAATTAAAAATTCGGATTGAGCGACCCAAAAAAAATATAGTAAGCCTTTTTCCAGAACTACTATGAATTTTGCGAGGTAGAGCCCCTATACGGTCTCTGTTGCCTGGACGGACTATAACATGAATAGTTAAATTGAAAATTACAAGTTAACCTATAAAAGCTGAATATAGCAGCTGTCTGTGAGACCGATAACAGGAATTAAGGGCTAAGATTTAAAACAAAATAGTTTTATGAAACAAGAATTTGATTTTTAAATGTAGATATGTAGACCTACGTTCTATATGGAAAAAAAACTGAACTAGAAAAAAGAAAAGGTACTTAACTAGCTTATATAGTCCAGGCAATAGAGACCGTATAGGGGCTCTACCTAGCAAAATTCATGGTAGTTCTGGAAAAGGCTTACTATATGTTTTTTTAGGTCGCTGAATCCGAATTTTTACCTTCCCACCAAAATTTCCACCGGCAACCCCCCCAAATTTTGGTAAAATGCCCCCCCCCCTTCCCCCCCCCCAAAAAAGGTTTTTATTAAAAAAAATATTTTTTTTTTATTGTTTTAGAGAAAAAGTGTCTAGAAATTCAGAAATTAGACAACATTTGCAACAAATAAGATATATGACATTATGACGTAGGATAAAGGGGGAGGTGGGGATCTGCCTTGGAAGAAATGCCGCGGTGCTGCGTTAACTAATTTGCGCAATTCCATTTAACCACTCACATCGTTTACATTCGCCCTCCCGTTTCCCCTCCGAACTTTCCCTATAAGGTTTACTTTAAGTTTTTGGGTCGCTGAATCCGAATATTTAACTTCCCCTAAAATTCCCCCGTCGCAACCTCCGCAAAATAGTTGTTTTTAAATTAAATTTTTTATTGTTTTAGGAGAAAAGTATATAGAAATTCAGAAAGTAGACAGAATTTTCAAGAAATAGGATATATGACATTACGACGTAGAATGAACGGGGAGGGAGGGGCTGGCTCGGAAAATACACTGCGGCGCTATGTGCATTAAGTTATGCAAGTCCAGCAATAGGGGATTTTACCTGGTAAAATTAATTAGTTGTTTATTTCGACTCACTTTATGTTTTTTGGGTCGCTGAATTCGAATTTGTAACTTCCTAGCAAAATTTCCCCCGGCAAACCTTCAAAAAATTGTTTTTTTGAAAAAATTTGGTTTTTGAGAACAGCGCACGGGGAATGTTCCGAGGCAGCCCCCACCCCTCTCCCCGATTATCCTACGTCATAATGTCATATATCCTATTTGCTGCAAATTTTGTCTACTTTCTGAATTTTTACATACCTTTTCCCCTAAAACAGTAAAAAAAATTATTTAAAAACAACTATTTTCTGGAAAAAACTGAAGTAAACCCAAAAAAACTTAAAGTAAACCTTATAGGGAAAGTTCGTATGGGAGAAGGGAGGGTGAATGTAAACGATGTGAGTGGTTAAGTGGAATTGCGCAACTTAGTCACGCAGCACCGCGGCGCATGATCCGAGGCAGATCCCCCTCCCCCCCCTTCATCCTATGTCATAATGTCATATATCTTATTTGTTGCAAATTTTGTCTACTTTCTGATTTTCTAGATACGTTTTCCCTGAAACAATATAAAATTGATTTTTTTAATAAAAACCTTTTTTGGGGGAATTTTACCAAAATTTGGGGGGGTTGTGTTGCCGGGGGAAATTTTGGTGGGAAGTTATAAATTCGGATTCAGCGACCCAAAAAACATAAAGTAAGCCAATTTCCGGAACTGCCATTGATTTTGCCAAGTAACATCCCCTATTGCCTGGACTAATATTAGTTAAGTAGCTATCATATTTTATACAATATAAAAAATAAAACTTTCCAAAACGTAATTGTGGAAAGCTTTGCATCTAGCTAAAACGATAAGACAAAGCCCCGAATCTTAAACTTGTGCATATCTTTGCCCCAAGACGGATGCGTACTTTTACTCCATTCTGCAGTATTTTACTTAACCGGCTACCGACAAGTTTAAACAAATGCGATCGATATAAATTATATGGCATTTAGAAGCTATAGAGCTATCGTTCTCCTCTTATTTTTTGGGTTTGTAAAAGTATTGTCAACTAAACAATAAAGTGAAATTTTAAAAATATTAGATGAAAATGTGAAAATTTAAACTTACCTCATTTTCTTGGCTCGGAGAGCTACTTTTTACATAAGTTTTGAACACACAACTACTACTCTTGAGATCAAACTACCACCTATCGGTCATGATTGTAGAAATGATTCTTCATATTAAATCAGCCAGTGCGCATCTTTGCTCCGTGCGTATATTTACGCTCACCTGCTCTATTTAAAAATTCAGACCGTTCGGAAGGCTGTAACATCGCTAAAATGCACTTGAAATAATTTTTTCCCATTGGTCGTAATGTAACGGAAAGCTTTTGATTGTCCCTGTAATTAAACTATGGATCCGATTTTCATAAAATTTAAAATGACTCAACAAAATTTTGCAACAATTATATATTTAAAATTTCAGACCAATCGGTTTAGTAGTTTTTGCTCTGTTATATGCAGACAGACGCAAAGACAAACAGACAGACTGAATGACGACTATAGGTGCTACATATTTATATAATTACGAACGCACCTAAAAATGCATATATGTGCTGAATGTGATTCGCAATTCAGAGTTTTGAAATTATTTATCTTAGTTTAAATGATATGAGTCGCAGCTCCAGTGGAGTAGTATGTTAAAAGTTCAGCCATCTACCATGGTCTTTTGACAAGAAAACTAATTTAGAATACAAGATTTCAGAAAACTGTACCCTTTGTGGGTGATTTCTTCTTGAATGTGGAATTCTTGAGGATCTCTAACATTACTTAGAATGTAAATGTAAATATTTTGTGTGGAACGAAACATATTTTCATTCATTTGTTAAGCTAAAGTGTCTCATTATTTCTATGTTTCGCATTTCTTCAAGTTGTATGTTGGAACGAATCTTTATATTTTGGGGACTCGTAACCAAAATTGCTGTTCAAAATTGAAAATTGAATCGAGGTTTATGCTTTTCAGCGTCAATGAATTTATTCAGTAGATTTATTCTACGAAATTATTTTAATATGAAAAAAAACTCTCTAAATTGTGAAAGCAAAATGAATCTTTAAGGGGATAGTGGACATTGAAAATCAAATCCTTCAATTTTCAATGAATTCATTTGAAATCTGGAAGACTTGTTAATGGTAGGGGAGACCGGGGAAATGGCGACACCTTAAGAGAATTTAATTTTTTTCACCTCAAAAAATGCTTATTTTTCAATAGTAAAAATTCTAAAGCTGCACCATTATCTTTAGTATCTGTATAAATTTAACCATAATCATAACTGTAAAGTAAGCACACATAAAAAAAAATTCTTTCAACCTCTGTACAGTGGCGGGATTACCCAGGATACTGGGTTAAGTTAGATTTATTAATGTGCTAAGCTTACAATTTTGTTACAATTGTTACAATTGTACTAAGACTCAAATTTGAAAACTCACCCTTTGCCATGGTGGTGGCATTACCCCGAGAGGACAATATAGTGGAAAAGCCCCAGCAAAGCCGAAAGAAGAACCGAACTTGTTCAACAAATTGCATCAAAATGTCGGCAAATGCATGTAGATTACGGGTAATATTATCTTAAGTATCTAATATTTTAATAAAATGTGTTTTCCTATACTCATTTGGAGCTCCAAAATAAGAAGCAAGTAGATGAAACTAAATTTTTCACTAGAACAAGCGAACGACGTACAACAAAACCATTCTCACTCTAGGCACTGTTTCTATTACGCTAGATTCGAATCCTGGTCCGGACATTTTTTGCCCAGTTGGAAATTTATATATAATATGACTTGTTTACCAATTAGAATAATTGTGTTAATATTAATCTAGTGTAATTTCGTATCCAGCGATTTCTGGAGTTCCATTACCTGTGATTTATTCTGTTGAGCTGAACCAGGTTTCAGACCAGATGCTGTAATCATCAAGGTTAGCTGGGTGAAAAAGTTCGACCAGAATCGTCCGAGATAGCTCAGATGGCAGAGCACTGGCGGCTTCAGCCAGGAGGTCCCGGGTTCGAATGCTGGTCCGGACATTTTTCGCCCAGTTGGAAATTTACATCTAATACAAATTACCCCCCTGAACCCCCCGTATTCTATTTAAATTTACATTCGTAATTTTTTATTGATTGTGCGGATGGTTATAGTATATCATAAAAAATTTTTTACGCTGTGATTTATAAGGATAAGCATAAGTTTTTTTTTATAAATTAATAAATTTAAAATAAAATCCTCATGTTAACCGTACGCAAACAATAAATTTTGAAGTGACGCCAAAAATGTAACCTTAAAATCCGCTACATTCGACCCAAACACAACGGCATGCTTAAAAAAAGAAAGAAAGAACAAAAATATTTTTAGTAATAGAGTTTTTAATTCATAATACGATGAAATGCTACTTTAGAATGCTTAAATATAAGCAGATCATTTTCATTTTATAGAAAAATGCACGGATTAAGTCAAGGAATTCGGTCTCTGTTCCACGTGCTTGTTTTGTTTGGGCCGAATGAGGGCATTTAAATCTGAGCGATAACGCACATATATTGCAAACTGTTTTTACGGCATACTGCATCTCCATCTATCTCTTTCCTCCGTGAATAATAGTTAATTTTATTTTAGCCAAGATCTTTTTATTCCAATATCTTATATATATATATATAAATGACGTCTAATTCACCTGCTATTCGTACTTACTCAAAACCTTTCATCTTGTTATATTAAGAAATACTTGAGAGTTTTCTTTTTATTGCCAATATGTCGCCATATTAATTTTTTTTATTCTTATTTTTTTTTTTTTTCATTTTCCTGTTTCACGTCAAAATCTTTCAATTGAAAATTGTTTAAGAGAAAATATTATTCAGAGTTTTGATTGTCTTGGCAACGATTAAAGAAGCATTGATAAATTTTATGAAAAAATGTTACATTATTCTCTATGAAAATAATGAACTTTTGTATTTTTAAGCAAAATATTTGAATAAAATAAATAAAATATTGCCTATTTTTATTTCTGGGGTAAAATCCATTTATATGCAAAAATACAAATGAATTAATTCATCCGTTTTGACGTTGGCTTTACTGAAACATTATAGACGCATTTATACTAATATTATTAAGACCAAATACGTTGCTAGGCAACTGATGAAAGAAAAGGTAAAAAATGAAATATGTATTATGTCAAATTGATAAAACAAAATGCTTTATATTATTGGAAAACATGCATAAAGTTCCCCCCAAAATTATAAACCTAATTTAAAAAATCTCGCAAATATATTGACATAATTTCAAACTAATTGGAATAATTTAATAATCTTATTTAAAAATTTCAGCATCCAAAATTTACCATTTAAATCCGTTTTTCATATGAGCCATTTCTTTCAACAAATGAAAATCTGAAAATCGTCTGACTTGCCATAGAAAAGCATTACAGAGCAAAATAAAATGTTCTATATTTCCCGAACAAATGAACCAAATTTAACCAAAAACTATACAGCTAAGTCCGAGTACTTCATCAACATGCCCAATTAATTTCAAGCCCATCGGATGCTTTTTGCAGCGGTTATCGCGGAACAGACAGACAGACAAACGGAAATCAAAACTTTTCGTGTCTCCACAGTAAGCCTTCACTGACGTTTCGGCAATTATTGAACCACCGTCGTATTATATATTACAATGGAAGTTGGCATGAATTGTAAAAGTTCGCTGAATGTATAAGCAAAAAATATATAATTTTATAATTATAATTCATTTTTTCTAAAAAAATAGCGATATATTTTCATATGTATATAAATTTCAACATTAAAATACCTCTGAAACGCAAATTTTTTATGCTAATATTTTTTCTTTTTAGTATTGTATAACGGATATATGGTATAAATTTAAAAAGATTTTGACAATTAGGAATGCGCATGGAAGGTTTCAAAAGTTAGAAATGTGCAAAGTGCAAAATTTTCAATTTTGTGAAATCAGCATTTTAAGTAAAAAAAAAAAAAAAAAAATGTATAATTATATACAGTTTTACGGATATAAAAGCTTATATATCTTCAAAGACGCGCCGGAATTGAAAAATCTTTTTGATTCAGATAAATTTGATCATCTATTTTCATAATTCTCAAAAAAAGAAAAACATATTTTTTTAGTCAAATTTCGTTATTTTGAAAGTCTTCTTAAGTCCAATGTCACCTTAAGAAATTGGGAGTAAACTTCCAATAAAGGAAAATATCCGATGTGTATAAATAGTGGGGTCAATCAAGGCCAATAAGAAACACTAAAAAACTACGGCTAATATGACATACATAAAAGAAAGCTCGAAATTTTACAGTAAAAATATTGGCTTTGTAGTTATTTTGTACAGAATATATTATTTTATTTATATCCATTCCGATTACCATCAAAATGTAAGGATATATATCCCCCAAAATGTACATTAACCCTTTGTAACGCCGCATTGCATATTTTAAACATACACAATAGTCAATGTTACTTATACAGTAGAATTTAAAAGATGATTTTATTTATTGCTGGTATCTCCCAACACAGCAGTTAATATAAAAGGTTTATAGAATTCTAAACAGATACGATACTGAGTTAATTTATAGAGACGAAATTTCGTTTATCATTTGAGTAGTTTTACATAATTATTGCTAAAATGAACCTTACAGATTTTTTTAAATTATAAAACTGGAGTAGACCAAAAGTAGATTTTTTATAAAGGTAAGTTACAAATGTTAATATTTTTTAAATATTAAAATTTTAATTTTCCACATTAAGACTAGTTTACAGTATAGTAGTGACTGTAAGGTAATGTGAATAAATATTAAACATCCATGCTCTACTTCCTTAAACATTGGGATCACCGCGTCGCATATCCGTAAATAGACAAAAGTGCATGTTACTTACACAGTGGTCTCTAAAAGATGATTTCAATTATTCCTATTATCTCCCAAGAGAGCAATTAATATAAATTGGTCATATAATTCTCAACAGACGGCGCAGTAAGCTAATTTTTTAAGCCAAAATTATATTTATCATTTCAGCAATTTTGCTTCGTTATTGTTAAAATGAACTTCATAAATTTGTGAAATTGTAAAGACAGGAAACGTTCAAAGGTGGATTTTTTACAAAGACAAATTCGAATTATTTACAATTTTATATTAGAAAATTGAAAATAATTACGAAAAGTATGTAATTTTCTGTTTGCTTCAGATATGAAAAAAGCATCTTTTACTAATTTTTTATGTCCTAATTTTATTTGATATTTTGTGCATGCTTAAATTGATGTATCCGAAAACCTAAGTAAATATTTTTCAAATCGGAGTTGTTGAGTCACAAAGGGTTAATTAATCTTTCTTTTTTGATGAGAAAGACTTTATTGTCAGACTTCAAAACTTTTGTTAAATATGACTTAACTAAAATCTTAAGTAAATGATTCCATTTGCCATTCATTGAGTAAGGAATGAGAAGTATTTTTAGCATTTAAACAAAATATGCTTAACGTAATCTGAGTTATTATAAATCAAGGAACTCTGTGTGTATATGTGTGTATGTGTGTGTGTGTGTGGGGGGGGGGTAATATGAGAACAATATATAGGGCTGTTGTGAGATAATATGGCGCTAATATGAGAGAGTAGGGGAGACCCGGGCTAGTTGGCTACAGGGGTAAGTAGACGCAGTCCTCATAAATCGACTGTTTGTGTATAGATTGCGCAACCAGTCACAGAGTACATTTCTTACTTTTTGCAATCCTCATTGCAGTTTTGAAGCGTTACCTACATGCAGTGGAAATTTATTACGATTTTTCTGTTTTTTGCCCTCATAAGTAATTTTTTGTTGCTTCATTCTTTTTCTAATTTCCAATATTTATCTTAATAATCGCGATTTAACTTGTGCAATTTTTCTTAGTGTATAATTAACTATACCTACCCCATATGTGATTTACCCCATATGTCATTATTTAAGCTTAGATGGTTGCGTGTCCCTTTTGTGAAGAACTTTATTATGGTGCTAGTAGGCGCATTGAAAAGGGGGCAAGTTGGCTCGGTGTCTTGTGCATGCTGGTAGCTTGAAAAACAGCAAACACCAATAAAAGTGGTTGCAATGCAAGATTTTGGGTACACGAGGATTTCTCAAACGGTGACACTCGATATTTATTTGTGACAACTGTAACTATGATGATGATATCGAGTAGGATAGATGTTACTCAATATTAACGTTTTATTCGTTATTTTTATGTCTGTATAAATTAGAAATTCTATTGTACGGCGATAACGCGTTTGTTTAAACTTACTGGTAATAATGACATTTATTTCTCTTAATTGTGTGTCTTATTTGAGTTTCATTTAAATTTTTATAAAGCGAATGCCAACTTATCCCATAGGTATAGGCAACTTGCCCCGTGACGGGGTAGGTTGGAGCATAATTTTCCTTTTACTTTAGGCTTCGGCTAAACATAAACTATAAAAGCTACAAACTCAAAAATCCGGGTATTTATAGCAAAATGCCTGTTCCTTAAAACCTCAGTTAAAGTTTGTTAGAAAAAATAAACAAAAAAAAAATAATAAAAATCAATAACTAAAAGCTGCGCCAACTACCCCGATCTCCCCTACTTGTGACAATACGATTCTATCATATGACATGAAACATCCACCAAAAATAAAATTAGAATGTGATAATCTTTAATTGACTTTTTGCATTTACATTCCACATATGTTTTCTTCTTTTAAATAAGCTAAATGGTACATTCTTCTGTTTCCTACCGTTTTTTAATCGACTGACATGTAATGCTAGCTAGTTCATTTCACTGCTTAGTTTTACACGGGACCGAGCTGTAACTAAACAGATTACACAAGCAGTCATGTATTCATTTTTCTTCCTTATAATTTATATTTTATAGAATTTTAATTACTTATTATAAAATATATTAGTAATATTTCTTTAACAAAACTAATATGACTACTACAAATTGATGAGGCAATCAAAAGAAAATAATTTTAGCAGGTAGTACGGACAAGTTTGTGAAGAAAACATCAGTTGATGATAAAGCAAAAATTGATGTAATGGTGGATAAGTTATTTTACCCATTCAATATGTCATTTACAGTTGTTGAGATTGATGCATTTAAAAGCTTAATTCATATGTTGAAATCAGGTTATAATACTAGTTTACTGAACTTACCAAAATATGCCTTCCTTTTCCTGAAACTACATTCAAAAACAGGAAAATTACTTATTTAATTCTTGACTACACTGTTAAAAATTTGCAGCATTCTGTCCAGTCATTTGACCATTTTTTCCGAAAACGGTTACACAACCGTAATTTAACACTACTCTGACCATATTATTGGCCATTTTATGGTCAGAATATAATTAAATTACGGTTATGAAACCGTTTTTTCAAAAAACGGTCGAATGATTGGACAGAATGCTGCAAATTTTTAACAGTGTATGTAAGTTTTAATTATATATCTTTTAATACATAGCAAATTAACACCTTGTAAAAATATGCTAATTTTAGTTGCTAAAAACGGTAAAGTAAAAAAAAAAAAAAAAAAGTAAAAATAGATTTATTTGACTTTTTACATGTTTTAACTGTATCCGAGTCATTTTGAAAACAAATAAATAAAAATATTCTAAAATTGCACGATCTATGAAACGCCATCATTCAATTTTCCAATTATTCTTTTATATTATGAGCGTTATTTTTATTTTATTTTTCTGGGATGTTTATTTTATTTTTGTAACCATCGAGTACGTCGAGCCATAATTCAATATGTAACGATTCAGAATCATTTAAATTACCAAAATTATGGCTCGAGCTACTTAATGGTTACGAAAAAAACATTCAAGTAAAATAAAATGAACATCCAAGTAAAATAAAGTAAACATCCAAGTAAAATAAAATAAACATCAACGTAAAATAAAATAAAAATAACGTGCATAATATGAAAGAATACGTTGAAAATTGAATGATAGCGTTTCATAGACCGTGCAATTTTAGAATTCTTTTATTTATTTGTTCCGAAAATGACTCGGGTAAAACATATAAACAGTCAAATAAAGTTATTTTTACTGTTTTTTAAGTGTTAATTTACACCTTTTTTAGTAACTAAAATTAGTAAATGTTTTAATATTCAGGATCGTAGACTACATTTTTAATTTCCTCTTTTTCAAAAACAAGTGTTATTCCACTATAAATTTAGTACTAAAACTTTATAAAAATATCTTTAAGGTGGTGTAAATAATCTTTTTAGTTTTTATTTACATTAAATTACCTTTTAATAACTTAGGGAAGGGGTTTATTCTTGTGGGTTTCAATGAGCATTGTGCTGTTCGCGTGAAATATATCCTGAAGTTCAATCAAAATGAAATATACAAAATATCTAAATAATACAGTTGATATATTAGAACCGGAACATCATTGGTAAAGTTCTCATATTTCAATAGTGCTTACAACCACTTACAAATTATGTTTTCTCACTTTAGCCTTCTCATATTAGCCCTATTCGGTCGAGCTAATATGTGACAGGGTTTCAGTTTTGTAACTTTATTTTTATGACAAGTAATATTTAATTCATAAGCAGATAAATGAAAGAAAAATGTGAATTACACATTCTTTCCAATTTAGGTCAGTAGGTCACAAGTAACTGGTAAAATTCAGAATTTCGTCTCATATTAGCCCGATTGGCCCTAAAATACTCTCTTTCCATTTAAAAAGCGTTTATCTTCGCTGGCACGAATCTTAGTGTATAGCAACCAGTCGATGTGTGTCCAGTCAGACATTACAATCGTCATAAATGGTCATAGACCTAACGGTGACTAAAATGGTATCCTTTATTTTTGTCACAGACAGCCTATAATAATCCAGCGACGACATTTGACAGATATTTTTAAACCTATGGGAGGGTTTTTGTTTTTCAAATTTTCCGTTTAGATGTCAACGTATTCTTTTTTTTTTTTTTTTTTGCCCAGGATATTTGAGGTCTGTCACTAACTGGGCCGTTTCTTACGTTTTCAATTTTGGTTACTGGTGTTTTTTTATAGATATAATTTTCTTTTTTGGTTGCCTTTGGTTGACTTTCTTTTTGAACCGGTTGCGAAGGTGAAAGTATCTTCATAAAAAATAGTCTGCAACCAAAATCGAAAACTTAAAAAAAGGCCATGTTACAGATTCACCTCAGCTATCCTATACAAAACAATCATTTAAAATAACTAAATACTAACGAATAATTTCAAAATAACGCTGCAGTTCGTTTTCCATTAGCTTCCGAGTGTCTGCAGTTTTATGACTTCTCTATAGAGTCATTGTGAAAGACTCTTTAGTTAATTACACTACGTCATAAAATTAGGACATATGAATACATTTACGTGCATAAGACTCATATTGCTCGTCATGTGCCAATTGAGCTCTTTGAAAGTCACACGCCTTTTTATTATAAGATTTGTATTATAAGAATGCAAACTATCATTAACTGTTCAACATATTTAACTCAATTATGTTTACTTAGCAATTGCAAAACCAATAGGCTATTCAATAAAGGTTTTAATAATGGTTACAGTTCCGGAATGTTTAAAAAAATTATGAATTACAAGTCCGATAATCCGAAAACCGCTAGTTCTTAAGTTCAATTAATCTGAACCAAAATTTTATTGAAATTTTATGACAAACAAAGGAAGTTGCATTTCTTAAAGGAAAATTTTAATCAGCCATGTTATTGAATTAATTTGAGAAAAAGAAATGCTTTCACACTTTCTTATTCCATTTAAATCGAAGATCGAATATTTTGATAATTACTAATCCGAAAAGGTAACACTCTGAATTAGTTAGGAATAACGGCGTTTTAATGTATCATTTTAAAAGAAATATACTGTTTAATAGGTGTACAGCTGCTTAATGTGAATCTCAGCTCAGAAATTTGGAATTCTTTTCAAAGTTTAAATGGTACAAGTAGGTGCTCCATGGGCGTAGTATGTTAAAATTTCAGCCATCTACCATAGTCTTCTGACATATAAACTAATTTAGAATATAAGAATTCAGAAATCTCTTCTCTTTGTTGGAAATTTCTTCTGATGTATGAAATTCTTTAGACTCTCTAAAATTACTTAGGATGAAAATGTAAATATTTTGTGTGAAGCGTAACATATTTTATTTCGTCTGTTTAGCTAAAGTGTCTCCTTATTCCAGGCTTCGTATTTAATCAGGTGGCACACTAAAACGACTACAGTGCGTTAAGGTATTATAAGACCACTTCGATTTTGAAAATTAAGAAGTAAATAAAGGTTCTAATTATAGTTTAAAAACTTGAGATATCAAAATACAACATATTTATTATAATTAGTTTGCAATAATTTTGAATAATGTAATGTTAACAAAAGTATAAGCAATGATTGAAATACGCTGTTAACAAATTATAAGACACTTGTCAAAAAACAAAAATAATATGTAAATTAATACGATATTGTTTCTTCCTTTTTCTTTATAACCTCAAACACTCTGTTTTTCATAGAAGTGAGCAGATGATTAAGGACAGACTCAGAAATATTGTGCCATTCTTTTAGAAGGGCTACTTCTAGTTCATTGGCAGACAAAAACTGTTAATTATTAGCATAAACTTTGCGACTTAATACGCCCCAAAGATTTTCCATAGGGATCTAGTCTGGACTTCAACCTGGCAATGACAAAACATGATTTTTTTTTCTTTTTAAAACCATTGCTGTTTGGATTTAGACACATGGCAAGAAGCATTGTCCTGCTCTGAAATATCCAGTTAGCACCACCTAAAAAGGGACCGAACGGAAACAAATGATCATATAACATAGCCTGTTTTGCGCAGAGTTCCTACATCCCGAAAATTGGTTAAAATGGCATAATCCACCATGATTAAAAGTTCCCCAAACCATTACTGATCCTCCTCCCATTTATCGACTGAAGCAATTTTTCGTTTCCTTCCTCAAATCATTCCAATAGTGTTTATAATAATCGGAACCGTCAAGATTAATTTATTTTTCATCTGAAAATATCACTTATTTGCATCTCTTGTCCCATGAGATGAGATTTTTAGTCCTTGTCAGTATTTCTTCTTTACGATGTTTCATTAATGGGGCTCAGGGCTTGATCGATAACGAAAAAGATGTAAACAGAACTCTCGCTTCGAGTCCGTATAAAAGCAGAAGTATTCAATGTAACTAATTTAAACTTTCTGATATTTTAAAAGTATGTTTGTAGTGTTATAAAAATATAAAATGAAGTACTTCAATGTAATAAAACAAAAAATATAGCAAAATTTATATAACACAATTTTCGGAAAACATTTTAGGTGTCATATCACCATCCGTAAGATATCTTAACGTTAAATTGACATAAGAACCTAATTTTTGCTTTACAGTGATCAGGAAACTTTACTCTATAGAATAAATTAAGGATATAACTATCACTCAAAGGAAATTTTATTAAAAAACCCTCTCAAATTTAAAAATGTAAAAAACCCTGAAAAATACAACTTTTTTTCATTAAAAATACTCAAAATATTAAACTATCTAAAATATATTAATTCATTCTATAGATAATGATGTTATATGCATGCAAAAAAAAATTAAGCCATTCCATCAAATAGTATTTTTTTTATCTTTCGGATAGTTGTGAAAATTGAAGTTTTGAGAAAACGCGACTTAAAATTGAAATTAAATGGGTGCGGCATTGTAACGATCGTTACATAAATGCTCATAACTCCGTTAAAAATGCAAATATTTTCATACGGTTTTTTGCAATGTGTACAGAATTAATTAAATAATCAAAATAGATACTAAAATAAAAATCGATTTTTTAAACATTTTCAAGCCCTGAGCCCCCTTAACCTTGGCTTTTTGAACAGTTTCATTCATTTTGCATTACTATTTGATTTTAGACTCTTCCAAACTGTGAGGTTCTTTTGCTGAAAGGGTTCGAAATTTCCCGAGTTGAAAACCTTTTCGAGTTGATAATCGAAATATTTGTCGATCCTCTCGTGCTGTCAAAATCCTTTTTCTTCCAGATCGTTTAATTTTGTTTGAACCTTTTTTTCTAATTATTTCTTTGTGAATGGCAGATTTAGAGCGCTTCATTAACCGATCTATTTCTCGTTCAGATTTACCTGAACCCTTATAAAACCAAATTTTCCTTACTTTGGTCGCAGACAACTCTTTACCCCGCGGCATTTTCTAATATATCGTAAATAACACTATCTAAACCTACATTTTTGTTTCTCGGTAATACTTTCACGATATACAAACACGTATGTTTTATAATGATTTTGATGTGACGTATAATATTCTTATTTCCTCAGGTGGCCTTATAATTTCTTAATAGTCACCTTATTTACGTTTTAAAAAAATTAGAGATTTTAATAAAATGTAACTTAAATTTTAATGTAGCAATTATAACAGAAAACGTTCTACGATCAATTTCAAATACACAGGCTAAAAATTTGCATATTGTATCTTCTTCTTCAGAAGTGCACCAATTCCTCAGTGGTCTTATAATTTCTTAACCACTGGACACGAAATCAAAATTTCTGAATTCGATCTCACGTCTACATATAGTACATTTGTATACTGTAAATAATATAAATAATATAAATAGACGAGTTTTTTTTTTTTTTTTTTTTTTTTTTTTTACTTTCAATATTCATATATTCGAAGTGTAAAGAATTCAATATTTTATATCTTCTTTGGTGGCTATTAGTGTTTTTTAACTTGAAAAAAAAACATAATATATTTGACATATGAATTTATTTGGATATCTTAAAACGAGGTTAGATGCTTTGGTTTCTGCACAAAAAATATCACATGTTTTGAAATTTAAAAATTATATTTTATTAGTTAAAAATATTATTTTTAATTATTCGAAAAATATTTTTTTTATTTAACTTTTATTTAAAATGCGCATTTTACACTTCTTTTCAACGATGTTGCGCGGTGAAGTCTGGCAAAATTTCCCAAAATACTCACCAATGCAGGGAAACAAAAGTTACACTTCTTTATTGCGCACAACCTTGCATGATTTCATACCAACGCTCTTAATATATATTTATCTCCCCTTAAATGCGCAAATTATCGTACGCTATAGTTTATTTTAGCTTAAAATCTGGTTAATTTCCAGAAGTTGAATATTGTGAAAATTAATGATTTTTTTTATTCAAATTGATGTATTGAAAATGAATTTTTTCTGCTGATAACTTTTAGTAGTTTATGAAAGCCTATCTTTCAAGAAAGATATATCAGTAGGTTTCAATTGAAAGAATTTATAAATTTAAATATATTATAAAGGAAAAATCTTTTAAAGACATGTTTATAATAAATGGAAAAAATTGAAGGAGAGTTAATTGAGATAAATACATTTTTAAACAGAAATAAATTAAAGCGCAAGTGATTTTATTATCCGTTTGTTAAAAAAAATAAAATAGATATACAATTTTAAATGCAGCTTCGCTGCAAAAAAAAAAGACCAACGTCCTCTTGAGGATCGAACCCACATCCATTCACCCTCTGAGCAGAACTGAAAGATGGCGCATTTACCAACGATGCCACGGTTCAATAAAAGAACATCAGCTTATTTTTGAAGAAGTCAATGATATTTAAGTGAACACATTCGTGATGGTATTTACATACCCTTATTGGACAAATATTTTGCCCCGTAAAGGCAAATTTCAGTTATTGTTTTTACAGAATATTATATTGTCACCACAAATATGTCACACAACGAATAATTAGGTAAATTACAGCGCAGGAAGTGTGTTAAAATTAGATTGTATGGACAGACAAGGCAATCTAAATAAAATCTTGTAAAAAATGCCACAGCGAAGTAAGCAATTTAATTTTTTCTTACGTAACTTCATGAAATAATTTTGATATGCAACCGGATTCAGTGGAAATAATAAATGGGAGAAATAGTTTGTAATCTTACATTCATAATATGATTATTTTAATTGCTACTTTTGGCTAATTTCAGAAAAGTTGGCGTTATTTCTTCGCACACAATAAATTCGCGCAATGCCTTGAATTGTTCACTGAAATTGATAAAACTGCACTATATAGATCTGTGAACTCTGTTTCACAAAATAAAGGACCTTTGTTAAAATTTCCACTATATATTACATAGTGTAATTTGAGAAAAATATTAGGATTTAAACAAAAAAAAAACAAAAAACAAAAAAAAAAAAAAAAAAAAAAAAAAAGTTTAAATTTATAATTATCTGAGAATGACAACATACTTTTCCGCTTACGAGTTTTACAAGATCGTCTTTCATTGACGTTATTCCTTTAATGTTTATCTAAAATATGTCAAAGTATAATTTGAGATTTTTCAATTTATTCTCGCTTGCTGTTAGTTCAGAATGACAAATAGTTATAATTAATACATCAATGAAGATCTTCTTACATTAATAAAAGCATTTGCATCATTAGCATCTTTTCGCAATCTATAAGACATAAATATACCTTTCAAAGTTCTTGGGGAGGATGATTTTATTCGATAAATCTTGATCACATTATGCAAGGAATTCAAATTCCATAAGCTTAATTAAAGAGATTGCGTTATGAAAACATAATTTATTGGTAAACCGTTTTATCCCCTTTAGTCCCGAAGGTGGAATAATACTATAAAATTTATTCAATATTTATATTTGCGTATAATGAGAAGATTGATCACAGAGAAAAAAAAATATCTAAAATCGACTTTTTATGTGGTTAGCAATTTAGGGGGCGTGGCAGGGGAGGTTAAACAGCCTTTGCCAAATCCCATGAAATCTCGATGATATGGAAACACCTTTTTTATGGGGATCTCCTGATTTGATCAATTGGCATTTTTAAACATTCTCCAACATAGTTGAAAAGTGTTCTTGACTTCCGTTTGTGTGCCGTCCGATCGTACTCTAACTTTCGTAAACATTCTTGCATGGTCATGTAATTAATAGGATAGTCCGGGGAATGTTAGCACATTGGCCCACCCGCGATATTTTTCAAAATATCGGGTTGATGGCTTTAGTAGCTGACCGAAGTGAGTAAAATAACGACTTCCTTCACAAATAGCAACGTCAGCAGCGAAAAAGCAATAAAACGAATGCCACGTCTCTCGCCGAAGAAACTTTCACTCACGTAAGATTTTTTGCACTAAAGAATAATTCGAGTCAGCAGGTGACTTTGCAATGTCGTTCATTGAGACTCTCGTGTGACTCTCATCTGGAGATTCAATTTCAAAGTCATTGTGCACGTTGCTTTATGATAAATCAACAAATAATGTCACATTAAAATCACATGGTGACTTTCTGTCACATGACTTTGTCAAATGGTAACAGAGACCCTACTGTAAAGTCACCACTGTGAAAAGTGGGGAAAAGTCACCATGTGACTTTAATTTGACATTATGTGGTGATTTATCATAATGCAATGTTCACAATGACTTTGAAATTGAGTCTCCAGATGAGAGTCACACGAGAGTCTCAATGAAATGACATTGTAAAGTCACCTGGTGACTCACCACAAAGCAGCAGTCACAGTGATCTGTCAGTGGAGTCACATATAGTAGTCAATTGAGACTCATAAAAGAGACGTATGGAATTTCCTATTTTTTGCTTCGCCGTAGTCACCGTGACTCTTGTGACCATGTGCGACCTGAATGAGATGTTACATGGACTAGCTGTTCTGCAGGAATAGTAATTATTCGAATTATATTACTTCCTTTTGAGTATTCACGTATTTAAAAATTGGCTTTTGTGACTGTTCCTTAATTTTTGATAACCAGTGTAAATCAAAGATTCATTTTGATGAACAGCAATCTGAAAGACCGTTGTTCAGAGCATATTTTCTACCTACTGAAGATTTTTAAAAATATTAACAGAATATTTTGATACGACGATCAAAAAATGGCGAAATGGGACAAGTTGGGCTATTTAATCAGGGGCATGTTAGCTCGCAGTCCAAGAGTTTATTTTCTACATTCATAAGCCTATAAAAGTCGATAACATTCAGATTTATATGTGTTGATATTAAAGGGTTATATTAAAAGATGGAAAATAAAAGTGAATTCAGTGTACCAGTTGCAAACGTTGGGCAGACGAATCATGTGTCAATGGGGTCAGGATATTTTATATTTGCTTGCATTGTGATGATGAGATAGGTGACGATGTAGGCAGTAGTTAATTTGAGCAAAACATCCTTTCTTATCCTTTGTATCCTTAAGATACAAAATTAAAATTACATTTGATATTTCATGTGTTTTTTTTTATTGTTATTTTCGTTAGTAATCCAAATATCAAATCAATTTAGAGGGCAACTTACCCCGATTGATGGGGCAGGTTGGCCCAGTGATTCGATGTCCTTCTGAGATTGATATAGAAATTATTATTTGATATTTTACAAATTTTCTCATACGTGGTTGATTGCACATATTTGAAAAAAAATTAATTTTTTTAAATAAAATAAAAAAATAAAAAATATTGAAGGATAAATGGGCCAACAAGGCCCTATCTATCCTGTGTGACATATACGTTCACTATGTCATGCTCGATATGAAAAATGGAGAATGTAGCAATTATAGTTCGTTTATAGCAACAGAATCCCGTTACACTATGGTCCATGGGTAAAAATCGTTTCCAGTGTATTTTAAGGCTGTTACGCTAGTTAAAACATAATGCTATTTATATTTATTCCTGAGTGCACTATAAAATGCTTTCTTTAGAGTATTTGTAGAGGAGCATTTATCATTTATTTACAAGGTCACGCAATGGCACCTGGGGGAAAATTGTTTGCAGAGTATTTTAATTAAGGTACATTATTTCAAATATAATGAAATTTAAGTACATTTTTGAAGGTGGATTACAAAGTTTTTATTGTATAATATGCCTTGCGTGACAGTTACCGTTCATTGACAGGGAAAAACAAAGGATTTTTGTTGGAGTACTATAAATGAACGAAAAGTGCTGTCAATGCGTTTTTAACTGTAGTATGTGTTTTTCAGTTTAACAAATTTTTTGTATACTAAGTGGTATGTATATATCATATAGATCTAATACAAGGGGGCAGAAGTGAATCAGCGTACGTTGCTGTCTATGGGCAGTAATTGCTAAAAATGTACACTGGTGTCCAAAATTATGGACCAATCACAAAATACTCATTTTCAAGTACGCGAATACTCAAAAGGAAATAATATAATTCGAATAATTATTATCTCTACAGCACAGCTAGTCCATATAACATCTCATTCATGTCACAACTGGTCACATGTGTCACAGTCACTACGGTGAAGCAAAAAATAGGAAATTCCATACATCTCATTATGAGACTCAAATGATCACTATATGTGACTCCACTGAGACGTCATTGTGACTGCTGCTTTTTGACGAGTCACCATGTGACTTTACAATGTAGTTACATTGTGATTTTCGTGTGACTGTCATCTGCAGGCTCAAATTCAAAGTCATCGTGAACGCTGCATTGTGATAAGTTACCAAATAATGTCACATTAAAATCACATGATGACTTTCAGGTGACAGAGAAACAACTGTGAAGTCACCGCTGTGCTTTTTTAAGAAAAGTCACATGTGACTATAATGTGATATTATTTGGAGACTTATCATAATGGAACGGTCATGATGACTTTGAAATTGAGTCTAAAAATGACAGTCACATGAGAGTCACAATGCAACTACATTGTAAAGTCACCTGGTGACTCAGCACAAAGCAGCAGTCACATTGATGTCTCAAAGGAGTCACATATAGTGATCATTTGAGACTCGTAATGAGATGTGTGGAATTTCCTATCTTTTTTTTCACCGTAGTGACTGTGACGCTTGTGAACATGTGTGACATGAATGAGATGTTATATGGACTAGCTGTGCTGTAGGGATTGTAATTATTTGAATTATATTAATTCTTTTTGAGTATTCGCTTACTTAAAAATTAGCATTTTATGACTGGTCCTTAATTTTGGACACCAGTGTATATTTAACTGTATTACATATGCTCGAAATTGTTTTTTGAAATATCGCATTTTACTGGAGAAATAAAAAATTATCACTGAGGTACACTATAATATGTTTTCAATAGCTTTTCGAGTACTTATAATTCAACGTATATTTTCAGGTACATACAATAAAATTCAGTTACTGGACGAACTATGATCAATATTTGATGGAAATGTGTTTTCCGCTGAGTTATGCATTTTAAAACCGACCTTAATTCGAGTGTAGTACATGTTGTGTATCAATTTTGTTACTGTACGGACTATGATCAATATCTGCTGGAAGTACGTTTCCTGCTGAGTTCTGCATTTTAAAACCGACCTTAATTTGAGTGCATTACGTGGTGTGTATAAATTCGGTTTCTCTACGTACTATGATCAATATTTGCTGGAAGTGCGTTTTCCGCTGAGTTATGCATTTTAAAACCGCACATAATATAAGTGTATTATGTGTTGTGTAAAAATTTTGTTACTGTACGGACTAAGATCAATATTTTCTTGAAGTGCGTTTTCCACTCAGTTATGCATTTAAAACAGAACTTAATTTGAGTGTATTAAGTGTTGTGTATAAATACTATGGATCATATACAGGGCTGTGCAAATAATTCGCCGAGATTACCGAACATTTGCTACAAAATGGATTATTACTCAGTTAAGCGTTTTTTTAAATTGCTTATTTAAATATATCTAATTTCATTGCATTAAAAAAATAAAATTTCTTAATAATAGTCTGTTAGTGTTCAAATGTGTTTCATAATCTATTTTTGATTAATGACCTTTCGGCCTTATGATTATTTTTAAGAAAAACTTTCTATTCTGCAGTTTCGACACAAACGGAGAATTTTTCGTTGGTTGGTAAATAATAAATCTAATTATAAAGACATCAGATCTGTAAAGACATCAGATTGCGAAGAATGAATTTAGTCATAAGGGCGAAATTGGTGTACTGAAGGGACTATTTCTAATGGTTGCATAAAAATCTGCCTGAAGGCTCAAGCATAGCACAAGGAAAAAGTTCTGAAAGGGGAATGAATCTTTCTTTAGGATGAAGAAAAAGTATTATATAATGATTTTTCACTTTGACAGAGCTATGACAAACATAAAAAGAATCCGCTTCTGTTAGATATTCACTGTGCCTTTCTCAGAAATCTATTTTCCTTTTGTTGAAAAACATTAGGTGCTAGAGGAAAAAGCTCGGCCTTTTTAATCTCAGAGCTTCAATAAACATTCGAATCACCCAAAACATGGCAGAAAAAAATAAAAAGCATTAATTTATAGACCTGTCTGTCTAAAGCATCCATTATTAATTAACTACTAAGCATTTTAACCGGGAAGCACACGCGTATGTTGACATAACCTGGGAGCCTACAGTTCATTTACCACCTCTATTTTACGAAAAGTAATTTTCGACTTTTTTATCACATACTTTGTAACAATTGCATCCGATTACATATCGGAACATTAATTATTCGGCAGTAGTGGTGACAAAATACTAAAACTCTGAATCTAAAAGTTTAAGAATTAGTTATTGATCAACGAAAGAAGCGACACCCTGCATATATAGCAGAAAAGAAACTAAAATTGAATGTAATATTCTTTTTAAAAAAATTCTAGTTCCTGTATTTACATGTATAACGTTTTGAAAGCTTTAATGGGGATTCTGCATTTCAAAAGTCTGCATTGTTCTAATAAATTGAGTAATCTTTTAATTATTCCGATATTTAAGAAAATGTCGACATGAGAACAAAGATAATGAATATCTAATTGTAGTCATTTCAAATGCTGTTACAATTGAAAAATATACATAATAATTTAACATTTAAAGAGCTTTTATTGAATGCCTATTTTATTAAGCAATTTCAAATATAATAAAAGTGCATAATTGATATTTATTTTATCATTGTTACTTTAAATGTAAAATGAAATGATTACAGAAAATTATATTTCGACATTTATGTCTGTGTATTTACCCGGCTAGTTTTTTATTAAGTACCCTTTTGATATGTTGAAAAACACAAGGCCATTTTTTAACAATTTTATTTTTACATATGCGCTACAGCGTGGATAACAGTAACAAAAATTTGCATGTTTTTTTCGAAACTAAAATATCAAAATTTATGTGCATTATTTTTATTTTATTCTCTTTATTTTCAATCAATCAACTCGTTTCTTCCTAAAATTAGTGAATATAGTTTTTTAGTAAAATACATAGAATCTTTCCAAAGTTTTATATCTTGTTTTTCAATGTAACTTTAATTAACGTAATTTTTGTTCGAAAATTACATTATGTATGAATCGATTTACCTGGTGCACCAAACAGACCTTAGGTAACTTTCTAAAAATAAATCATAACATATTTTTTGAGTGAAATATGTAGGATTGTTCCACAATTTTTTCATCTTGTTTTTCAGTGTAACTTTAATTAATATATGTCTTGTTTGAAAATTACATTATGCATTGAATCGATGTAGGGGAGACCGGGGCTAGTTTGCTACAGGGGTAAGTAGCCGCAGTCCGCACAAATCGCCTGTTTGTGGATAGATTGCGAAGCCAGTCACGGAGTATCTTTCCTCTTGCTTTTTACAATCTTCATTGTAGTTTTGAACCGTTACTTACATGCAGTGGACATTTATTACAATTTTTCTGTTTTTTGCACCCATATGCAATTTTTTGTTGCTTCATTCTTTTTCTAATTTCTAATATTTATCTTTATAATTGCGATTTAACTTGTGCAGTTTTTTAGTATATGATTAACTGTAGCTACCCCATATAGGATTTACTTGGGTTATTTAGGTTTTGAAGCTTACGTCTACCTTTTGTGAAGAAATTTATTATGGGGCTAGTAGGCGCATTGAACACGGGACATGTTGGCTCGGTGTTTGGTGTGTGCTGGTAGCTTGAAATACAGAAAACAAAGACACAAAGAGTAAAAGGGTTTCAATGCAAGATTTTGTGCACACGAGACTTGCCCAAACGGAGACACGTGATTTTTTATTTGTGACAACTGTAACTATGATGATGATATCGAGAAGGATAGATGTTACTCAATATTAATGTTTTATTCATTATTTTTATGTCTGTATAAACTAGAATTTATATTGTACAGCGATAACGCCTTTGTTTAAACTTACTGGTAATAATGAAATTGATTTATCTTAATTGCGTGTCTTATTTCGTTTCATTTAAATTTTTATAAAGCATATGCCAACTTACCCCATAGATATAGTCAACTTGCACCGTGACGGGGTATGGTGGAGCACAATTTTCCTTTTATTTTAGGCTTCCACAAAACATAAACTACAAAAGCTACAAACTCAAAAATCCGGGTATTTATAGCAAAATGTCTGTTCTTTAAAACATCAGTTAAAGTTTGTTAAAAAAATTAAACAAAAAAAAAAATAAAAATCAATAACTAAAAACTGCGCCTACTAGCCCCAGTCTCCCCTACCGGGTGCACCGTAAATTCCTTAGGGGTCCTTTTAAAAATTAATCATTACATATTTTTCGAGTTAAATACGTAAGATTGTTCCAAAAATTTTATATCTTGTTTTTCAGTATAACTTTAACATGTAACTACAACTAAGGTTACGTGGGGCAACTGGGCCATGATTTTACAATGTGACTCTGGAGATTCTGGCAATTCAGCTTCAAAAAGCTAATTTTCATTTGAAATAAAATCTGAAATTTTGTAAATGTGTTCAATTAAGTTCCCTCTATCAGACAGAAGTGCTCAAAATTACATTTTAATAATTAAAAATAAGAAATATGCATACTTCATCTTTCTTTCCTCTTGGGTCCAGTTGCCTCATAATAATGGAGTAAGTGGACCAAGAGGGTCTATGTTCCACACGCGACATGGACCTTCTTCCATATTTTTTTTTTTCATATGGGATAAAATCGTGTTTGAAAAAGTGTAAACAACTTAAAAAAATTAAACCAGGCAGATAATGTAAATTATATATCAACAAAAGAAGTTGTAAGGGAAACCTTTGTTGTCAATGTGTCTAAAGAAAGTACTAAAAGTAAAAATATTAGATTTATTTATACCAAAAACATAAAAATTATGTAAGTACTTGTATACTTTAGTATCGGTAATAAATATAAAAGCTACACAGGTGTTTTAAGGAAAAAATAACAAAGTAAATCTATGAGCAAACGGCTACGTAAGTACTTAAGTGCTTCATCTGTATCGTACAATTTCAAGGTTTGGCTACCTTGCTTTCAGTGGCAAGGTACTTGTATTCGTAAAATGCTGAAATAATATAATGACACCATTATTCACAAGAGAATCTATTTGTAAATAAGTAAAACTATACTTTTGCGTACTTATACTGTAAAACAAATCTGTAAAGTTACACAAATTTTTCTAGGAAACTGGGATTCCTAGAACTTTTTATGTAACGGCAACAACAAAAAATCCTGTAACTGCGCTGTTAAAGGAATTAAAGGCCGTTATATAAAAAGTTCTAGGAATCCCAGTTTCCTAGAAAAATTTTAGTAGGTTTACAGATTTTTTTTACAGCGTAATAAAGGAAAAAATTTCATTATAAAATTCCGGTGCCAATGTGGCAATTAGGGATTAAAATTATGTGATGCCATAACGGGATCACCGCCCTTCAAGGTGTTAAAAAATTTGGTTTGATACCACCCAATATGGTTTTTAAAATTTTTATTACGTAATTTTAATAAGGTATTCTATAATTTTCATTATTCTGAGAAAAAAAGAATGGAGAAATTTATTTCCCGTACTAAGAGAAACTAAAAAAAAAAAAAAAATGATTTATAAATATTGTTACCCCGGATACATGTCCCAGTTACCCCATTTTTGAAAAAAAATATGGGGTAACTGGGACACCGGGCTTACATTTGAAACATGAAGTAAATATGTATAGATACCTAATAATATTAATGTAGTCATATGCCTAATCTTTAAAAAAAAAGATTGTTTAATAAAAGTACTTACAGTATTTTAATAAAAAGCCGAGAAAGTTCAACCATATTGACGTTGTTTCTAAAAAAAAGAAACGTAAATTTTCGACAACCTATCACAGCAAACTGAGAGTTATGATTGAGCTGACACCCGTTGTTTTAGGAAGTAGAGATTAAGGTGCATTGTTCACAAAAGCTTAAACTTAAAAAAAAAACATCAACAGTTTTTTTATAAAATAGCCTATGACTCAGTTACCTCGTGGGTCCAGTTACCCCAACTAACCCTACCTGTAGCTTTGTGTGTAACCTGTAACTGTGGGTAATTTTTGCTTCAAAATTACATTTTGCAATCAATCTATGTACCGGGTGTGCTTTAAATTCCTCATGGTTCTTTCAAAAACTTAATCATAACATATTTTTCTAGTGAAGTACGTAGGATTGTTTTATAACTTTTATATCTTGTTTTTCAGTGTAACTTTAATGAACGTAAATTTTGCTTGAAAATTACATTATGCATTGAATCAAGGTACCGAGTGCATCATAGATTCCTTAAAAATCTTTAAAAAGGAACTAATGATTATTTGTTCCGAAAATGAAAGTGTAAACAGGATGAGTCTGCAACCAAAATTACACAAGAAAGAAATTCACGCATAAAGTATTGATTATTCAGCACTTTCCAACATTAATGCAACAAAACTTCACCACTGAATAAGGTGAAATACTTTTTTAAATGCAATTTAAGAGATTGCGGTCTACAGTTGGCAAATATTTACGAATTATTTTGTGCAGTTCTGTATATGACACATAGATTTGTATACACATTCTAGATGGTATGCACAAATTTACATTATTTAGGAAGCACATAACAGTTGAAAATTCCCCTTGAGCAAATTTCCTTCAATGAGCAGAAATGTACTGCAATTCATTTATTCAGCCCTGTGTATAATCTGTAGCATGTATACTTATGAAGTAATGTTCAAAAACTTAATTAAATTTCAAAATGCATACCAATTTGAAAAAGTACTATTAGCATTATTGCTCAAAGACAGAACTGTAATCGAATTCTTTTGTGTATCCCTGTAAATGAACGCTAAATGCGATGAACGGCACATCCTACAGTTATAAGCTATTTCTGAACTTGAATAATGTATATCAATTTTATTACACTTGAAATAGTCAAATTTCAACAAAATATACTGCAAACGATTTTTTCCCATTGACCATGATAAAACGGAAATTTTTTGAAGGCCACTGTATCCGATCAATTAATGCTACATACTGTATTTTCAGTACCGAACATGCCATGGTAAACACTAATTACATATACCAATTACATGACAATCTCGATATGTATTTACGCGAGTTAGAGTGCAAACAGACGGCCAGACAAACCGGATTCATAAACACTTTCAACTATGTTGGAAATTGTTAAAAATATAGAAAAATACAACATTAGACATATATTTTAGATATCCTATACAAAAAGGATCATTTAAAAATATTGAAATGCAAACGATAAATAAGCACAGAATGTCTCGATTGGTTTAATATTAGCTTGCAAATGTCGCATTGGTAGAGTAATTCTCTTAACTTGGTATGTCCTTTAACTTAGTAACGGTATGGCGAGGTTTAAATGACTCATAAACTTTGACGATGTATTTATAATATAGTCAAGGAATGCTAATAATTTAAAAGTCATCACATAACAAAATTAAGATGTCACATCTGACAATATAACAATTTGTGATGATTATGACATCTCATTGTTGTAACATCCACTGGCTCTACTATTAAATTCATATTAATAATTGTATTTGTTTTAGTAAAAATATCTTTGTTTCCCTTTCTATTTTTGAAACTGTTTTGAAACTGTTTGTACATACCATTTGATATTTGGTGAAAATTTAGGAAATTTTACAAGACATTCATCCATTTTTAACACTTCGCAACATAGTTGAAATGTGTTTTTGATTTGGGTTGGTCTGTCCGTCTGTCTCTTTTAACTCGCGTAAATATACTCGGTATGTCATCTAATTGATATGCGTTGTTGAGGATTACTTTGACATGTTCGGTATTGAAAATGAAGTATGTAACATTTATACTTCATTTATAGGGGCACTCAAAAGTATTCCGTTACTGTATCGGCTATGGGGGGCAATCATTTGCAGTGTATTCTAATCATGTTATACTACTTTAAACGCAATGAAATTGATATACCTTATTGAGATACACTAGAATATTATAATCATTGGATGTGTTTTTTCTAGCACTTTGCAGTATGTATACAGGGGAAATCAAATGTTTTTCGTTATATTATGATATATGAAGAGAGATTATTTACGGCGTATTTTAAAGAAATAAACAAAGACATTTATATGAATTGCTAAGGATGCTAAGGTGCGATAAAACGTGCTTGCTGTAGAATATGTGGTGCAAAGAATTTATTATTCATTTACATGGGTACATAAAAGAGTTCGATTATGTCCTGTTCTTCTCAGAAAAAAGCTATTCGCATTTATTTATGTTGCATTATTTCAAATATGGTGAAATTAATGTACAATGATGGGTTTACTACAAGATTCTTGCAGTACAATATGATGTGCATCGCATCTATCCTTCATTTACAGATTCGTGTAAAAGATTTTGAATACAATGCTGTATAACCGAAGTATCTATTAGAGAAGATTGGTGAAACTGCGTTTTCAGTTGTGACATGCATTTTTTTACATTTAACTAAATGTTTGCATGCTACGTGGTATGTATACATTTTATAGACCATATACAAGGCAACGGAAAATAATTCGTAAGCAATACTGAGAATGAGCGCGAATTGCTTCAAGGAGTTTTTAATTTGATATATGCATTTTTACGCTCAACAACATTTAGTATTCGAAGATGCTTGTAGAATATAAATAACATCATATACAGTGCAATGCAAAGAACTGGTTACATGACAACCTGTATATAATAATTTTTGAAAGTAAGGTTTCATTAGTTTTAAGCGTATTTTCGCCTGAATTAAATTTCAACTTAATATATTACGTGTATAAAAATGTATAGGTGATATACAGGGCTGCACAGTATAATTCAAGTACATTTCCATCTATTGGTAGAAATTGCTGAAGGTGATATTTAACTGTGTAATGAGTTTTCTTATTATACAAAATTTTAGCATACTCTGTAGAATATATAGAAATCTATAGATCATAATCAGAGCTGCACAGAAGAATTAAAGTACCTTACAGACTATCGAAGATAATTACTGAAATTCGATATTCAAATGTGCTATGTATTTTCTAAAATGATTTCTTGGGTAACTTATATACATTATTAAACAGCAAAGTTTTTATTAAGCATTTTGGAAGTGTTGGAAAGTGTTTCAGAATCTACACTTGACGGGCGAATTGTCTTTTTTGTCTTCTTAACTGATGTATGGTCAAATCTTTTTTTACTCTGAAAGCACTCTTTAAAACTGTACTTCATTACTTTTAACGTCCCACTTATATGTGTGTGTATGTGTAAAGAGCGGATCCAACTAAGTTATATATGTATATATATATACATATATATATATATATATATATATATATATATATATATATATATATATATATATATATATATATATATATATATATATATATATATATATACATATATTATCAAATGTTCTTTTTTCAACTGTTGTGTTATCAATAATAACCCGGGGCGGTCCTCCCTGACATCCATGTTATCAATAATAAAACGAAAGCATAAGCTCATAGTTTTGATTTCAGATTAATTGCAAATAAAATTAAAATTCCCAACAAAATAATTTTACATTCGGGTTAGAGAATTTGTTTTAGATTTCATTTTAACCCAGTGTATTAATTTCGTACTTTCCATTAAAAAGTAAAAGTTTAATCAATAAAATAATCCGGTATGTTAAAAGCAACGAACTGAAAATTATTATCCTCCGTGAAGTAGTTTTCTCTTTTTTTCTGTCAATGCACTTTTTAAATAATGTTCTTTTCTAAATCTTGAATATTAAATGAACACACTTTTTTTTTTTACTCAATACTTTTTTCTTACACTGTCAATAACAGGTTCTTGACAAGCAATATTTAAGACATAACAATATTTTCAATTAAATATTTTTAGTTAAGTACTGATTATTGACTGTATAAAAATAGAAGTGTTCATTAAAAAACGGATACTTAACAAGTAATGTTCAAGAATAAGATTCTTATTATGTTCTCGTTTCCATAAAACAGAACGTAGTGGTTTTCCCCTTTGATATTCCTTGTTCAGTTCCAATTGTAGACAGTCTAATAATAGAAGCGTCCAGATAAATAAATAAATAATGATTTATAAAATAAATATTGTTAAAAATAATAATAAATAATAAATAACAAGTAATTTAATAATTAGAATGTTAACGTGAAAATAAAATAAATCACAGTTTTACTAAATGGTGTATGCCTAATTCTGTAAAGCTAAAAACTAAACAAAAATTAAATTAAAATTACAACAATCGACGCCTCGGTCGTCACTTATGACCGTCTTCAGGATAGTGTTCACACATTGCTATAAAAGTTTTAATGAACCTTAATGACTCTGGTTCATTAAAACTTAAAACTAAGTAACATCTCCTTCCTGAAGGTGGTCATAGATAGTGTTGCTAGGTTTTCCGATTTACGAGATATTTCCCGATTTTCTTGTGATCCAAGCTCGTCTTGCGGAACCCCTGTGCGGGACGCCAAATGTACCAATCTATCATGGTACATAAATTCTTCTAAATTCCTTTTAGTGACATGCTATTCATTAGTACATATCGAATGAAACTTAATACAGTGAAACAGAGTTGGGCAAATTTGTAATCTCAATTATTCGCAATGTAATAACAAGTTAACTGCATGTAATTTATCACAGTTACACACATTCAAATACGGATATTTTGTCAAATAATTAGATGGGGGAGGTTCCGATTACAGTAATACAAGAATTTTTATGGTATATAATTTTAACTATAATTAAATACATTCAATTAAACTGTAATTATATCGCAGATAATTGCAATTACGAATTTGCCCTACTCTATAGTAAAACCTGTGAAAACAAAACCTCTCTATAAAAGAATATTTTTATGTTTCCTCCAAAAGGAACAGCGTAGAAATATACCTGGTAAAACGAATATTTTTCCTGTTCAAAGCTATTTGTTTTTAATAGGTGTAAAAACCATGCATTTTAATTAACAAAACTTGTGAAAACTGTACTTGTGTAGAAAGGAATCCTACCTGAAAAGTAAAAATTTCATAGTCCTTGCCTATTCAATACGATACAATTATAACTCCTCAATAAAAAAACGTTCTAAATCGAAATTTTAGGTAGCTTTCATTACAAAAAGCTACCTATTGCAGCCGTTCGGAGGAAAGCGATTTAAAAAAATTTTGGTATATTTCCATGGATCATGACCCCCCCAGACTCCGAAACCACCCTCCGTTCAAAATTGATATATATATATATATCTGACCTATGTCACACTGTAACTCTCGTAAATATGAACCGATTTCGATGTAATTCGGTGTGTACATAGTACATACCAATGTCTCGACCGAGTTCGTTGGCCAGCTTCATCCGCCGTTTTGTTTCAAAATGACGGCCATTTTAAATTTTTAAAAAATTAAAATTTAAGATGTGGTACCAAAAAATTAAAAATGGAAAAATATTTTTTTCTTACGTATTTGACCTTTATAAAAAGATTCCGGAGCAGTTTTTGTTTCGTCTATATCTTAAAAAGTGGCTGAGTTATAACATTTTGAATTTCTTGCGTGGCTGACATTTTGAAACGTCCTGAATTTTGTCACGCGATAAAAGGCGTATTTATAAACCGATTTCGATGTAATTCGGTGTGTACATAGTACATGCCAATGTCTCGACCGAGTTCGTTGGCCAACTTCATCCGCCATTTTGAAACAAAATGGCGGCCATTTAAACTTTTTTAAAAAATTTAAAATTTGAAATGTGGTACCAAAAAATTGAAAATGGAAAATATTTTTTTTCTTATGTACTTGACCTTTTTACAAATATTTCGGAGCAGTTTTTGTTTCGTCTATATCTTAAAAAATGGCTGAGTTGCAGCATTTTGAATTTCTAGCGTGGCTGACATTTTGAAACGTCCTGAATTTTGTCACGCGATAAAAGGCGTATTTATGAACCGATTTGGATGTAACTTCGTTTATACATAGTACATACCAATGTATAGACCGGGTTCGTTGGCCAGCTTCATCGGCCATCTTGTTTAAAAATGGCGGCCATTTACATTTTTAAGAAAAATTAAAATTTGAAATGTGGTACCAAATAATTGAAGATTGGAAAAATATTTTCTTCTTATGTGTTTGACCTTGATAAAAAGATTCGGGAGCAGTTTTTGTTTCGTCTATATCTTAAGAAATGGCTGAGTTATAGCATTTTGAATTTCTAGCGTGGCTGACATTTTGAAACGTCCCGATTTTTGTCACGTAATAATAGGCGTATTTATGAACCGATTTGGATGTACCTTGGTGTGTACATAGTACATACAAATATCTCGACCGAGTTCGTTGGCCAGATTAATCCGCCATGTTGTTTGAAAATGGCGACCATTTAAAAAAATTTAGAAAATTAAAAAATTAAAATGAGATGCCAAAGAATTGGAAAATGAAAAAGATTTTTTTCTTATGTGTTTGACCTTAATACAAAGATTCTGGAACAGTTTTTGTTTCGTGTATATTTAAAAAAATGGCTGAGTAATAGCGTTTTGAATTTCTATTGTGGCTGACTTTTTATAACGACCTGATTTTTGTCACGCGATAACAGGCGTATTTATGAACCGATTTGGATGTAACTTGGTCTGTACATAGTACATACCAATGTCTCGACCGAGTTCGTTGGCCAGCTTCATTCACCATCTTGTTTCAAAAGGGTTGCCATTTAGTAATTAAATTTAAAATTTAAAATGAGCCATTAAAAAACTGGAAAATGAAAAAGATTTTTTTTATGTGTTTGGCCTTGATACAAAGATTCCGGAGCAGTTTTTGTTTCTAAAAACTTGTTCTTTTGTTTATACCTTAAAAAATGGTTGAATTATAGCACTTTGAATTTCTAGCATGTCTAACAATTTGAAACGATCTTGTATTTGTCACGCGATAACACACGTATTCACCTATTTCGATGTAAGAAGGCATGTGGATAGTATACACAATACCTCGACCAAGTTCGCTGGCCAGATTCATCAGCCATCTTGTTTCAAAATGGCGGCCTTTAAATTAAAAAATATATATATATATTTAAAGTGAGGTGCAAAAAAATTAGAAATTGAAAAAGGTTTCTTTCTTAAGAATTTGACCTTGATATAAGGATTCAAGAGCATTTTTTGTTTGTCTTTACCTTAAAAAATGGCTCAGATATAGCAGTTTCAATTTCTATTGTGGGTGACATTTTGAAAAATCTGATTTTTGCATGCGACAGCACTCGTATATATCAACCGATTCCGATGTGAGTGAGCATGTGCACAGCAATTACTAAGGTCTCGACCAAGTTCACTGGTTACTCTCATCCACCATGTTGTCTTAAAATGGCACGCACTTTAAGAAATCACCGAATTTGGCAGCCAAATATATGTTACTTTAAAGAAAAGCAGCTTGGATAAAGCTGACTAATTTCGCGAAATTCTCATTCATTATATTGATAAAAATTAGTATTGAATCTCCTATATTCGGTTTCCACTAAATTGAACTTCGTGTGTTTGAATGATAGAAGTTGGCTTTTTAAAAATTAGAAATATGAAAGATACCTCTTCCTCCCGGCACTTTCCGGAAGGACTTTTTTTTTCTGTTTCTGGCGATTCCGTTTTGACACATTTTACAACATAAGATAATTCTGTTTATTTAATGCAGTAAAATTTTCCAAGGCGGTACTTCAAGGGACCAGAGAAAAACTCCCTTTAAGAAAATTTCCGTCTCAGCATGTATATTTGTATAATATTTCTTCAGTCAGGTATATAATTATTTTCTATTATAGACAGGTACAGGTTTTATCGAATTTACTGTAATTTAATGTCTTGTTTAGAAGCCACTTTCCCGCTTTTTGTGACAGTGGGCTTGGCAACATTAGTCGGGAAGGGGGTAGCTCCGAGCACGAAAGATTTTAAAGTGATAAGTGTTAAGTTAAGCTCATCTACCACAGAGTCCGGGAGGGCTTTGGCTTTCAATAGATTGGACGATCGTGGCGGTTTCGAGCTCACTCATTGTTGTATTTCAGTTTGAATATCATAGATATGATGCACTGTTTCTGCACTTAATGGCGAGAATCTAACTATAACAAGAAGAAAGAACTATGTAACCATATTTTTCTTCTACAGATCAATATAGTAGGATAGACCGGGGCACGTTTACGCAGTGCACTTTTTCCGAAACGAGTTATAATTGGCGGGCCACCAGTAAAGACAGGTTGATGCTGCTCGCTAGCGGGTATTCTCACACGTTTTTGAGCGTCAGTCGAACTTCGGTTTAGCATGCGGAAAAGATAACCTATTTTCTGTCAAGGTGAGTAAATTTTGAATTGAACTTATTGAAACTTATTGTGAACTAATAATACTTAGTCAAGCATAAACAGATATATGAACATTAGCAGAATATAATCCTTTTTGGGGAACTGTATTTGTATGAACAGAAGTGCTATTTATTTTCTCTCCGCGTTAAAAATAAATCCAAACATGGCGACGGGGCACGTTTACGCATTGACATCGGGGCACCGTTACGCACGTTCTTACTGCGTAAAAGCTACCCAACCCCTTGAACAACTGTGACCAAGAAATGGAAGAAAAAGACGAAGTCCGCAATCCTAACTTATACTCCAGTTAAAGAAGACCTCAGACAAGAGCAGTTAGAAGCAAAAAGGAAAAAATGATAGCACAACTAAACAAAAAGAAGAAATTATGTTAAAATTTACTAGTTTCTATGGAAGCAGAACATGAAGACAGCAAAGGAAAAAGTATGAAACCAAAAATTACAAAAGGGAAAAAGTTGGTACACTCTGGAAAAAAGAAAATAGTGAATGAATCTGATGACGAAGATGAAAACTGTATGTGTATTTATTGTTTTAAATCACAGAACTAATCCAAAAAAGGAAAAAAACTGTGTTCAATGTCTTAGATGCAAAAGGTGGTCCCATGACAAGTGTGGAAAAGGAAATACTTTATTTTTTGTTTGTAAAAACTATAACAGTGACGATGAAGTTGGCTCAATAGTTTCTTTTTTTTAAATAGCAATAAGCCCATGTTTTTAGTTTAGCCTATAAAATGTTCTTTAATTAATTCTCTTTAATTTTTTTTATTTTTTAACTGTGTTTTAAGTTAAAAATAAAACATTTTAATTTGATTAAATATTTATTTCACTTACTCCTTGGTATCACTTATAATATGCGTAAACGTGCCCCAGTTGATGCGTTTCATACTCACTTGATTCGTGCCCCGTTCCCGGGTCAAGTTTACGCAAAAGATTTGGACCTAAAAAAAATTACGGTTAAAAACACAAATTGGGCAACAACTGAATGCAAAAATTTTGACTTTATTAACTGCTTTATAAAATCAGAATGTCTAAAATTTCCTAAGTTAAAACATACAAATTAGAAAATTCATTGAACAAAAACCGCGTAAACGTACCCCGGTCTACCCTATACAGTAAAATATGCACTATAAAAAGAGACACATATTTATTAATCTACGAAAATATAATATATGCACGAATGAAATTATACAATAACATCGTCCGAGTTATACATAATGCCCAAAACCGTCGTTTATACTTAGAGACCGCAAAAACCAATATTTTTCAGGCTTAAAGAAGTAATTATATAAACAATCTTTCGTTTACTGCCACTGATTTTTGTAAAAGTTTTCGTATAGTTTTTATAGTGTACTAGAATGTTTGAAAGAACTGGAAACCGCCTATATAAAATGCTATTACTTCTCAATTAAGCCTTTTAATCTGCGTAACTGATATTATACGTGCAAGGGTAGAAAAATAATATTAATTTAGTGTTAATATTAATGTTTGTTAATTCATAATGTTTGTCTGTAAAACATAAGTGTTGAGTATGAAAATGTTTACTTAAGAATTGATAGCATCCTAAAAACGATTCTGGTTTTAAAGTACTGATTAATATATTATAAAAAATAATCGTAAAAGGTTTCGAAAATCAATGGCAGTAAAAGATAAATTGTTTCTCTAAATGCACTTTTAAATCTCGAAAATATATTGATTTCTGAGATTCCTTAACTTAAGAAACGCTTTTCGGATTCGTTAGTTTCTCGGGGAAGATTATAATTCATTTTCGTTTTCTGATATATTAATTTTTTTTAGATTAAGAAATAAAATATTTACGTTGTAAGACGCAGGTGCAGTCGTGGATAAAAAAGTAAACACCCCCTACTAACTCCTCAACTAATTATCATAGAAGAAAGTTACTGATACCGAACGATTGGAAATAAAGTCTTCTTTTAAATGATGTATATAAAATTTGCTTAGGGGGCAATCTATATGTAAAAATGAAGCCAAACTTCTTTTTTTTCAATGGCAATATCCAATTTTAACGAGATATTTCAAATCTACGGTTCAAACTACGCCTAGTCACCAAATTTCAAATCATTTGATTGATAAGCTTTTGAATTATAAACATTCAAAATTTAGTGCTCCTAATGATAAATTACATTTTCATATTTTCATTAATATCTCCTGAAACCGTCTGTGATAGAAGTGACTAGATATTTTAAAATTTCTTATGTCCTGTAATCTAGCAGACTTCATTGACTGCTTGAGTGACGCTTAAGGTATCTTGATCAAGAAGGGGGCTCCCTCGGTTAACAATCGAGGTCCGAACTTCAAGTTGGATACAGCCTTTAAAATACGCTCGTTTTAAAATAATTAATTACTCGAAAACTCTCCTGAAATTGTTCTCCTAATGTGCTAATTTTTTTGTGTAGAAATAATACTAAAATACCCAAACATAAATACGTTGAATTTGCGATTTTTATAATTTTATGATATGAATTATGAATTATGAAATTAATATTCGAAAAAAATATGAATTGCAAGCTACACTTTTTTTGATGGATTTCGATTTATTAACTCCTGCTTTATGGAAATCCAAAATTTCACATTTATTCTTCCAAGCAGTTTTCAAATTATGCTTAAAAAACGAAAAAATCATGGTTTAAGATCTATGATAGCAGGGTCTATGATAGAAGTGACTAGATATTTTGAAATTTATTATGCTGTTCTGTAATCTAGCAATCATCAGTGACTGCTTGAGTGACGCTTAAGATGCCTTGATCAAGAAGGGGCTTCTCTCGGTCAAAAATCGAGTACCAAATTTCAATTTGGATGCAGTCCCTAAAATACGCTCATTTTAAAATAATTAATTTCTCGGAAACTTATCGTACGAATTGCATAAAATTAGTTTTTAGGTTAATTGAAGGGTGTATAGATCATTTATGCTGTCAGAATAGTGTACTGCTTTTGAAGACAACAAAGTTATAGTTCGTTTTATTATGTAGATGGACCCCTAAGCAAATTTTTTATACATCATTTAAAAGTAGATTTTATTACCAATCATGTGGTACCAGTAACTTTCGTCTATGATATTTTTTTGCCGGGTTAGTAAGGGGTGTTTACTTTTTTTCCACGACTGTACATAGTAAAACAGTGTATATCAGTGCATCATTACAATTATGTTAATTCCATAATGGGTAATTTGCATTGTATATTACTCTTAGGGAAAATGTTCCTGAAAGGTTTAAATATATATATGTTTTTTAAATAATTTTTAAACTTTAAAGTGTAGAGAATGTGCTTCAAAATAGTTTTCGTCCCACCCCACATTTAAATCGTGCAAACTGTTTAACGGACTCATGTCACGAATGATGAATGACAAATTAAAAACTTTAAACGCAATTTTCTTGAAACACGTTTCTTAAAAGTCGGTGTACCTTCTCACGCTTAAGCCTTACAATATGTAGACGTTTGTTTTTTTGAAATAAAACTAGTCTTTTTAATTGAAGGATAAGTCGCTAAAATATTAAACTTTTTAATGATTTGGAAATGTTAAACACTTTTATAAATTAAAAATTAATGGATAAAATTGAATACAAACTTCAAACAGTCAGCGTGTTATACAATTATGCTTTATGTTTTAAATCCATCTAAATCTATTATTGTGCACGTTGCTCTGTCATGTTGCTTCCTCCAAAAATGTGATACATTTTGGAGTGGGTTTTATTGAAAGAAGGGTTTTATGTACCAGAGATAAAAGTGTTTATTTTAATTGTGGTTCGAAAATAATTTATCAAATTTTTTTTAGAAAAAATAGTTTTGTCTAGATATCATACTCGCAGCGTAAAACAGGATAAGGTTCTAAATTCTGGCACGATTCCAATGACGGCCGACTTCTGTACCAACCGAAAAAACATTCGTTTATTTCTACTGTCTTAGGACGGAGTTCATGACATCATATCACGTGATCTACAGTCAACCCAATCACCCCTCCCCCCCTAATATCTTTTAAAGAAATAAAATCAGCACTTAATGAGCAAAATAATTTAAAAGCCCCTGGATTTGATAAAATTGATGCATTTATTATTAAAAACATATACAATAATTTTAAACATCTAATACGTGACTTATATAACAAATGTCTTACTCTTAACTACTTTCCTAAATCATGGAAAATAGCAAATGTGATCTTCTTCGCAAAACGTAATAAAAATCCACGCCAACCTTCCTCCTATAGACCCATTTGTCTCCTTCCCATGCTGGGAAAAATCTATGAGAGGATCCTAAAACGAAGAATTAATCACTACTTAGAAAAATCAAATGTTCTTCACGGGACCCAGTATGGCTTCCGTGAGAACAGAAGCACAATTCAACTATTAAACAAATTAAAACATAAAGCAAAAACGTATCTTGAAAAATATAAATACTGCAGCATTATCTCATTCGACATTGTAGGGGCGTTTGACAGTATCGATTGGGTCACTTTGGGTCAACAAATTAACGAATTACCAATTCCGCAATATTTAAAATGTATCCTTCTTAGCTTCTTATCCGAACGAGAACTAATAACAAATTATTTTCAAATAACATTAAAAGACCAACTTATCAAGGCTGTCCACAGGGGTCGTGCCTTGGGCCGCTTCTGTGGCTAATCATAGCAAATATAATCTTAATAAACTTTTACAGTAAATTCGAAGACCTGTATGTTTTTTGCGATGACTTCAATATGGTTGTCAAAGCGAGGAGCAGACTCATCTTAGAGACCGAAACCAACCAAAAAATAAAACTTTTTTATAATATTTGCAATAACTTAAATTTACAGATTTCAAAGGAAAAAACGACTTTTATTATGTTGGGGAAAAACACTTTGGATAAACGTCCACCAACCTTTAAATTGGGTAACTATACCATCAAGCCATTAAAGGAAATAAAAATTTTAGGGATAATATTGCAGAGTACTTTAAAATGGGACAAGCACATAACTAGCATAAAAAACAAAATTTTACAGCTAACCTCATCCATTAAACGGGTCTTCTCGGCTACTTGGGGGGTGGACAGAGGCTATCTTAGAACCTGGTACATAGCAGTACTAGAAAAAATTATAGATTATGGTTCGGAGGTGTGGTTTGGAGACCTCAGGATAAAAGATAAACGCGCTCTCCAATCCATCCAAAGAACTTGTCTCACGTCAATAACCAAAACATATAAAAATGTTGCAACACATACGTTACAGGTCCTATTAGGAATACCACCAATCTTAATAACACTGGAATATAAAAATCTAAAATACAATATTTTACACAATAAAAACTTATTACTTAAAGAATCCAAACCAATATGTAAAGATGATATAGAAAATAAAATCCTAAAATATGAAATAAATCCGGAAATTCATTTAAATAACTTAATAGTTACAGACAAAATTATCACAAAAACTAATCTTATTTCGATTTACACAGATGGTTCTAAGGTGGACTCTGGCACAGCATATGCAATGGTGGCCTACAATCATAACATTAAAATTTATGAAAAAACAGTCAAACTGAGAGCAGAAAATTCAATCTTTCAGGCGGAGCTGCACGCAATAATTTCGGCAATTAATTGGGCCATTAACTCCCCTTATACAAAATTCCAAATATTAAGTGACAGTCAATCTACTATTAAAGCCTTAGACAATTTATTTCCAACTAACCCTTCAATTTATTACATCCATAATTTAATTAAACAAAATCAAAATAAAATTTTTTACATTACTTGGATAAAAGACCACATTGGCATAGCGGGTAATGAACTGGCGGATGAGCTGGCGAATGATGCCGCCCAGTACTGCGACCTACCAGTGGATCGAGGAGTTAAATTGCCTCGGTCCTATCTTATAAAATGTATTCGAACCGAATTACTGGACAGGTGGCAGTACAACTGGGATCACTCAGGGGGTGGCAGATATACGCACGGGCTGGTACCAAAAGCTCAGAACCAAATAATTTCAAAAGATAAAGTATCTATTTACTTTTTAACAGGCCGCGGCAGCTTCCCGTCTTTCCTTTATAATATCGGCAAAAAAGATGACGACCTTTGTAAATGTGGTGGTCGAGGAGACCCGATGCATTACATTTTCGGCAACTGCAAATTCATGAAGTTTAAATTTCACAGAACAGAAACGACAATCCTTCAGGACATCCTAAAAATAATTAATGACCCGGCACAACTTAAAAAACTTTATGCTAACTACGATATTCTCAATAGCCATTATTCTTTTATTCAATATAAATACATTCAATAATTACCTCTTCTGATTGCCTGTGGTGGACATGTCATGGGTCCACGTGGTGTATGGAAGGGTGTTTTTGAGATTGTTTTATTTTTAAGAACTTAAATACCACTAGAAATATTGTAAATATGTATAAATATTTTTGTTTAAAAGGGTGAAAAAAAGGGAAAAAAATATTTCTTATCAAATGAAAAGATGAATGTAAATACTTAAAAATTTTTCAAATAGTACGTAAATTCCAAAACATATAAATCATAATCGTAATATATTTCTAGGCTCGCCCTGAAACAATAGGGTAGCCAATTGTGATTGGTAAAGAATCGCCATCTTAAATAATCATAAATTTTCACAGGCGGTCCGGGGACACGTCACTTGCCTCTTGTGCTCTCCTCGGCGTGTCAGGCGGGTCGTTCTGAAGTCTTCTTTCCCGGAGACTGGGGTTCTGGGCTTGTTTCCGCAGGTAGTAAAACTTTTCCCTGCCCTGGGCTTGGGGGTTACACCTAACCATAAGCCAAAAGCGGGTTCCCAGGGTGGGTGCTTACTTACTTACTTAGTCAACCCAATCAATCGAGAAAGAATTTTTGCGCCTCTCATCTCCCTAAGACAGCTTTCTAAGTGGATTGGGTCGGTAGAAACCAAGTGATGTTGCGGCTTAAGCTGCATACTCAGACACTGCATAACAAACAAGAGCTATCATTTGCCAGTACTGATGTCGTCCATGCACCAGCCGAGCAATAGAGTCAGTCAAAAATGAGGACATTTTATCTGTTTATATATGTAAGCGTAAATGATGTAGAAACATCGGGGCTTCTTTTCCTAAGACCCATTGGAAATTTCACTTTATTGCTTTATTATGTTTCTCTGTTGACTGTATTCTCTCGGTACTGAAACAATCACGGCATTCTCTGTTTTGTACCTAAGATTCTGCTCTTGTAAGTTCAGTTCACAGTGAAACGAATTCCAATAATAATTTAAAGTTATTTTTTTCTGTTTTATTCATGTATATTAGTAAATTCATATTGCAGGATGTTATTAATAATCATATTTATTTCGGCAATGGCTCAAAATTTCCTCAGTCTATTATGTTTAGCTCTTAATTAATCTTCAAATAATTATCTGTTAATTTAATTATACAGTAGCGCTCAAAGATATTTTGACACCATTATATTCGCTCTTATTTTGTTTAATAAAAAAAAAGAAAGAAAATATATTCTCTATCATTAAGAACAATATGACTGCAGGCATTCAAAGGTATCAAGCTTCAACATATTTGTTTACATTCAGTGTCACGGAATAAATATGGCTCCTCCTTAGTTCAAAGTATTTTGACAATTAGTTTGCATTTAATTGTTGAAGGCGGCTTTTTCTCTATAACTTCGATTAGTGTTTATATTGACTTATTGTGATCATTTTTAAATTCCGAAACGCAAAGAATGTTCTTGTGATTTTAGAAAAGCCGTTGTAAATGCACTTAATCAAGGAAGGACGCAATCAGAAGTTGCTCTTTTTTTAACGTGTCTCTGCAGCTTGTTAGTAAATGGAATAAAATTTTGAACAAAGGTAAACCTATGGAAAATAAGCTTCGAAGCAGCCGTCCGAAAAAAAAACTTGCAATGTTGAAAAAGCTATCTACAAGAAATTGTCGCAAGTGGGCTGTTGCAATAAAAAATGAATTTAAAGAAAGTTACGGCATAGGCATACACGTTTCAACTGTCAAAATGGCGCCTAAACCTTTATCGTTTACATGGCCGAAGATCAGGAAAAAAGCCTTTGATATCGGCTAAGAATAGGAAGGCTAGACATGCATTCGCAAACGGCATAAATCGTGGACAAGTTTAGAGTGGTCTAACGTTTTGTGGAGCGGTGAAAGCAAGTTTAATTTAGTGTCTTCTGATCGAATCAAGTAAATTCGATGGCCTAAAACGAAAAATATGATGTTCGATACCAAATACCTACCGCCAAACATGGAGGCGGCAATGTAATGGTTTGGAGTTGTTTTTATCGCAGCGGTGTTGGACCCTTAGTTCATATTGGGGGGAAATTTGGATCGGTTCATATATGCTGATATATTAAAGACTGATATGCTACCATGTTTTAAACAAAACTTGCCTGCTAAGTGGTATTTTCAACAAGATACGCTCCGAAACACAAATCTAAGTACGTAAGGAATTTTATGAAAAGCAGAAAAGTCAAGGATTTAGAGTGACCAATCTCAGAGTCTGGATTTGAACCCCATAGATCATCAATGGGAGGAGTTAGATCATAGAGTGAGATGCCAAAATTATTTAAATAAGGAGGCTTAATACGAAATTCTTAAAAATGAGTGGGACCGAATTCCTTTAGATCGAATACAAAAGTTAGTGGACTCGATGGCCGCGCATTGTGAGGCTGTCATAAAGGCCAGGGGATATGCTACTAAAAATTTACATACACATTCTTATATTTGATAATTATGGTGTTAAAACGATTTTTTATTATAATGTGAAAATACTTTTGATTTATCATTTTTATGATTTTTCATGTGTTTCACTTTATTGTCTAACAAATAATAGTTAATTTACAAAAATTCTTTAAAACATTGAATATGGTTAAATAAAATAAATCATTGATTTTTGTATTTTATTATTGCTTTTAATTAAGTCAATTATTATCTTTGTCAAAATACTTTTGAGCTCTACTGTATAATTAAGCGCGCTATACCATGGAGCCTTATCATTTTTTCCTGTGTGGATTTTATTCCCGACAAAACTATTTGTAGAAGACAAATTAATGATAAACTATTTTCAAAAATATATAATATATTCTATGATGTGTAGAACGAACCCCAAAATTTAACTTACTTTTGAGGAAAAAGATGAAAAAAAAAACAATAATATCATTTATGAGGTAATTTTTACTAATTAAAATGAAATATTTATTTAAATCCAATAATATCGTCTGAACCCACACTTAAAAAAATTGTTTTACGTCTGAAATTCAATAAAACATCTAATTAGTATAATTAATCTATGAAAGAAAAACTTAATCTTCAGTTAATTAAGAGCTTCTCTTATTCTTCAAGCTACTCAAAAATATTTTGGAATTGTACATGCGCATTTAAGGTGTTACACCTAGTCATGCGGAGGACAAAATTGTGTTTTCATGTTTTTTCATTAAGCAATTGTTTTTTTTTTCTTTTTTTTACATTTTTTTATATAAAACAATACTTAAAAATAGTTTTTATTTACTTTAATTTAGAAGAATTAAATATATTTGAAGTTATTACCGCTCTTGTAAGTCTCCTTTTTTCCTTTCATTCTTTTTATTTTGGTGCCTCTCGGTGACCATTATAGCTTAAATCTGGCTTACCTGAAATTAAATTAATTAGCAGATTTTATTTAAATAAGGTTTATTTTTGTGACTGGATTAAGAAATTTATGAAGAAATGATATTTATTTTTCAAAATGACGTCCGTCTGAAGAGAAAATCCAGTTGTAATACTTGAAAAACAATTTCTTATATGATAAATAAAAAATAAAATAAAATAATCCCTTCGTTAAAACACTGCATAATTATATAAGAAAAAAAGGTGACAAAATTAGAAATTTATCTATTCAGTAGATTTCGAATAATCGTGATCATCGTGATAAAACGAGTTTAAAGATTTGTCTTGTAATTATGATACGATACTTAACCCCTTCAAAGACAGTGGTTTATTTTTGGACCATTTAATTTTATTGCCAGAATGCCACATTGGCACCAGAATTTTGCAATGGACATTTTCGTTTATTAAGTACGTGAATAAAAGCTTTTACTTATTTCAAATAATTTTGTTTGTAAATTCTTGTGTCATTCAAACATTTCAGCATTTAACAAATGAAAAAGCTTTGCCAATGAAAGGGTTAACATTATTTTTACTTACACAGATCATCTTTTCCAGCATCATAAACTAATCCGTCTTCAGTTGATATAGTTTCTACGTTGTAAAAACGAACAAATGATTTTTTTAATCTGCAAAAATAGGATATAACCGCGAACAAAAATATATATTATTCTCTTCCGATTTACCCATGATTCCAAAAATCATTCTAATTAACTCTTAGTTACACATTTTCATCTGTGTACTTGAGTTTGTACGTGCAAGAGGATTAAAATAATAACCATTTACTCGTAAATGTTAAGGCTGTTAATTTATCCTGGTTGTCTGTAAAGTATAATTGAACATTGGGATATTTACTTGAAAATTCCTAGCTTCCGAAAGAGCTATATTCCGGGTTGAGAAAATTCATTAAACTATAATACTATAAAAACTAAAAAGAAACTTTTACGAAAATTAGTGGCAGCAAAAGAAACATTGTTTCTCAAAATGGTCTATTAAATCTCGAAAATACATTGATTTCTGAGGTTCCTAAAGATAAAGTACTGTTTTCGTAATCGTTAATAACTCGGACGAGGATATTATATATTTTTGTCTGTGACTATACTATATTTTTTCTAGATTTAAAAATCTCCTGCCCTTTTTTTCAGTGCTAAACAAAACATCGAGTCTTCGAAAATTTATGACTACGTGTTTCTTAACAACGTATCATGATTTTTAAAACATTTAAAGTTGACTAATAAGGGATTATAATTAAATTTATTGAAATGGTTATTTTTAATATCACGTGGTTATTTATATTTAAGTATATAGAGGGTAAAATATGTTATCTACACTATATGGCCAAAGGTGACCGGTCACTTGCGATTTTAGACGTTTTGTTAAGTATCTAGAAAAAACACATGAGGAATTAACCTGAAACTGCAGGTGTGTAAACAGAACAGTATAGGTCATATATTTCCGCGAAGATTTTCCCCCGAAACCCCATAGGGGACCGTCAACAAATTGAAAAAGAACTAATATCTTTTGGATAATCCAGTAAAATCTAATGTAGCAAAAGCGTTCAAACTCGAGATTATTAATAAGTGGCTCATTGTAATATACTGTGAAGTTCTTTTCAGAAAATATGAAAAAAAAAAAAAACATTGTACAGAATATTCTGTAATCAGAATTTAAAAATAATAAAAATTTTATGAAAAATGAGCAGGTTTACTAAACAATGTTTCACTGCGCATGCACGAATGCAATCAAAATATAATGCGCATAATGTATTAGCTAAGTAAATAGAGCAGCGTTTGTGAAAGTCTCAAAATCATAGCTTGAAAATTCTGAAAATTATCGTCGATAGAATAAAATCGAAATCCGTTGTTTCCGAAAAGAAGCAAAAAGATGAGGGGTTGTATCCAAATATAGTAGTACGTGCAATATTGTGTACGCTATCTTGGGACTAATCAACAGATATTTGATACAACCCCTCATCTTTTAGCTTCTTTTTGGGACAACGGATTTCGAACTTATTCTATCGACGATAATTTTCAGAATTTTTAAGCTATGATTTTAAGACTTTCACTAAAGTTGCTCTTTATACTTAGCTAATACACTATGCATATTATATTTTGATTGCATTCGCGCATGCGCAGAGAAACACTTTTTAGTAAACCTGCCCATTTTTCATCCAATTTTTTTTATTTTTTAATTCCGATTGCAGAGTACTGTGAACAATATGTTGTTTGTCATATTTTCTGAAAATAACTTCTTTTTATATTAAGAACTCTGCAAATTAAAAGCAAAACAAATTGGCGAAATTTGGGATTGTTTTTTATAAAAACTTTAATTTCTCTACGAGTATACATCCTATTCTCATAGAAATGAACACAGTATATTACAATAAGCCACTTATTAATAATCTCGAGTTTGCACGCTTATCTTACATTAGTTTTTGCAGGGTTATCCAAAAGATATATATATTTTTTCAATTTGTGGACGGTCACCTATGGGGTTTTGGAAAAAAAAAACTTCGCGAAAATATTTCACCTATTCTATACTGTTTACGCACCTGCAGTTTCAGGTTAATTCTTCATGCATTTTTCTAGCTATTTAACAAAACGTCTAAAATCTCAAGTGACCGGTAAACTTTGGCCAGTAACTTTGGTAATGTGTCGCCGATCTTTAATTTCTCAACCGTTGGTCGTAGACATATAGTTCCAATTACAGAAACGTTTCCAATGAGGTAAATATTGATGTTGTGGCATTATTTAAAGTAAAAAATCAATTTATAAAAATTACGAAATCTAACTTTTTATGCGGTCCCCCAGTCCCTAAAGTTATATTTAGTAAATGTTTACACATATCATAACAGATATCACACAAAAAGTTTGACATCTCTACTCGAAAAATTGACACAGTTATTAAAGTTCTAAGTTTGAGATTAGTGCACTTGATTTTGTCTTTCATTGAGCGATTAGTTAAAAGATGAATTAAAGTAATTCGAGATCAAGATCAGGATGCAATGTCCTTTTTACGGCGAAATCACCTTTAGCCGGTATCGCCAAATCGGGTAATCGCCAAAGATGGTTATATCATGTAAAAATTTGAGCTAACTTTTAGGGGTCGCATATAAAGCAAAAAATAAAATACTGAAATTAAACAGAAAAATAAATATCAACTTATTATAAGAAAAATGTTTACTATAAAAAATGAATACATCAAACTCCGGAATCTGCAAGACATACTGCTCAAAGTGTTCTCCGTTGGTGGCAATGTACAACTGAATGCGTGACACTACTGAGTCTTGGACACGTTAGAACATAGCAGGTGTGCAAACTGTGCGACAATCTCAAACTTTGAAATTTAATTGTGTCAATTTTTGTAGTACAGATGTCAAACCTTTTGTGTTATATCTGTTATGATATGTGTAAAATTTTACTAAATATCACTGTAGGGACTGGGGGAACGTATAAAAAGTTAGATTTTGTAATTTTTATGAAATTGATTTTTTACTTTAAATAAAGCCACAACGTGAATATTTACCTCATTTGAAACGTTTTTGTAATTGGAAACTATATGTCTACGACCAAGAATTGAAAAATTAATGGTCGGCGATAGATAACATATTGCACCCTGTATATTGGTATCTGTGGTTCCTAAAGATAAAGAACGGTTTCTTGCAATCGTTAGTAACTCGTAAGATGTTATTATATATTTTCGTCTGTGGCTATACTATATTTTCCTAGATTTAGAAATATCCGTCTTTTTCTGTTGCAGTGTAAAACAAAACATCGAGTTTCCGAAATTTATGATTAGGTGTCGCTTAACAATGTATCTTGGTTTTTAAAATATGTAAAGTTGAGTAATATGAGACTATATTTATTTTTATTGAAATGGTTATTTTTAATGTCATGTGGATATTCATATTTAAGCTTTTCATGCAGTCGTTTATGATCAAATTCTATTTGAACGCTCATGTGTTCATTCAGTGCGAGTCCAGAAACATGTGTTTTTTAGGTATACTTCTAACAAAATTTGTATGGCTAAAACATGTTCGTTGTACTAAAACCCCTCTCTATGTCGTGAGCAAAATAGGCAATATTTTCGAAACTCGGTATCCTTTTAAACTTTTTTTTATTTAGATCGTTCCAGACCGATTACTTTTTTTAAATTTAGTGAAAAATTACTTTTAGGATTTAAAAAATAAAATTAGGTATGCAAAACTACTAAGTTAAGGTTTTCTAAAATTTAACTAATATGTCATTTAATGAAATTTAACCAATATATCTATTTTACGTTCTGCTAATATAACAATAAGTTAAGGAAAATTATTTAAGACGATTGGAAAATGTTAAATTACAACAATATTGAGTATACTTAGAATCTTTCCAGTGTTTTATATTTATTCTTATAACGTATTTGTTCAGGAAAAGAAGCAACTATTTTAAATTTAAAGAATGAAAGGTGCGTTTAAAATGAAAGAATCACCAACGCTGCAAAGACTTTTAAGCAAACGTTTTATTTATCTTTTATTACTATATGGTGAAACATAAATGAAGTGATAATAAAGTATATATAGACATATACTATCATTACTACATGCAGATATCAACAAAATTAATTGTTAAGAAAGAAGAAAATCAATTTAAATAGACCGGTACTTGTAAGTCCAGTTAGTCTCGAAAGGGTTAATTATACAATATCTTTTATACATGTCCAAGGCTAATTCAGAGATCCAGCTCTTTGCAAAAAACCGGGATAAGTGGAGGATCATCTCCCTTTTCCCAATCAGCCTTATGTTTTTCAGGCTTATTGCAAAGAGCCTAGATTGTGTTAGACTAATTGTAATACAGCCATTTACACGTATTTCTCAATCAGAATTATACTTTTAGGCCTATTGCAAAGAGCCAAGATAAGGTCAGTTTAATAGGAAAATGACCACTTGCACTGTAAAAAAAAATAGGACCAGATTTCCTGTAGGAATCGGAAAAATAGTTGCCCTTATCGTACCGGAAAAATTTCCGATCCAGCTCGGAATAAAATCAGTAAAATCGGAATAAAATCCGTAAACTTGGAATAAAATCCGTAAAGTACCGTTTTAATGAATGTTTCCTTTTTTACGGATTTTGTTCCGAGCTGGGTCGGAAAATTTTCCGGGACGATAAGGGCAACTATTTTTCCGATTCCTACAGGAATACTGTTCGGATTTTTTTACAGAGTGCTTCTCAGTCAGCTGGATTTTTTCAGGCAATGAGTCAGCGCTGTTAGTAGAAAATGACCAGCTATTTACCCTAATATCGTGTTGTACCCGACCCGAATCTGAAAATCGCATTTGAAGTCAATCTGAAGCAGACAATGAAACGGTCCATCGAACGGCAACCCGATCCTAATGCAACAAAATAATTTCCATTTAATCGGAACCGGAACCAAACGTGAGAATTTCATCGAATCCGATCCGAATCCGACAAAATTGGACATGTACCTCGACTCGAGCCTGAAAATTCCACCTGACGTCGAATCGAAACCCGAACCCAACCCGACAAGAAAATTTCTATTGAATCGTAACACGATCCGAACACGAAAATATAATTTCTGTCGACGCGCAACACGACCCGAAACTTGAAATCCTATTTGAAGTCAACCCTGCTCAAACCCGACAAAAAAGTTCCATCGAACAGCAACCCGATCAGAACACGAAAAAATAATTTCCAATTGACACGAAACCCTACCCGAAACTGAAAATTCCATTTGATGTCAACATGACCAAAAAAACCTGTATAAAAAACTATTGAACTGCAACCCGATGCGAACACGACATAAATTATTTCCGTCAATATGCAAACCGACATGAACCTAAAATTTTCATCGAACTGCAACCCGATCCGAACACGACAAAATTGTTTCCGTTAACGTGCAAACCAGACTCGAAATTTGACGTCAAACCGAAGCCCTATGTGAGCCAGATAAAAAAAAATATTCTTTTGAACCGCAAACAGAATCGATCCCGACGAAAAAATTCTATCTAACATTAACCCGATTCGAATAGGACAAAATTATTTCCACTGACATGCAACCCGAGTCGAACCGGACAAAATTATTTCCATCGACATGCAACCCGAGTCGAACCGGAAAATTCCATCTGACGTCAAACCGAAACACGAAGCGATCCTCACCAGAAAACTCTATTAAACCGCAACTCGATCCAAACAGGACGAATATAATTTCTGTCGAGACACAACCGGACTCGAACCGGAACCACCGGAACTCTAATTCAACCACCAACCTTACTCAAAACCGATAAAAAACTCCATCGAACCTGAACCCGACCTAAACACAACAAAATAATTTCTGTAGACACGCAACCGGACCCGAACCTGTAAAATTGCATCAAACCGCAACTCGATCGGAACATGACATAACTGTTTCCGTCGACATGCAACCTGACTCGAACCTGAAAATTCTATTTGACGTCAAACCGAAATTCAACCTGAATCCGATAAGAAAAATTTCATCGAACCGCAACCAGAACCTAACCCGTGAATACAAATCCCATCGAACCGCAACCTGATACCGACATGACAAAATTATTTACGTTAACATGCAACTCCATACGAACTTGAAAATCCATCGAACCGCAAGCCGATGCGAACACGACAAAACTGTTTCCGTCGAAATGCAACACGACCCGAACCCGCCAATTTATATTTCATCGCAACGCCACCCAATCCGAAAGCAACAAAATTATATCCACTGACTTGCAACCCGATCCGAATATGAAAATTCCATGTAACCGCAACCCAATCCGTACACGCCAAAATTATATCCGTCGAAACGAGACTCGATCTGAACCTGAAAATTCAATTTCAAGTAAACTCGAAACCCGACCCGAATCAGTCAAGTAAAATTCTATTGAGCCGCAACCCGATGCGAACCCAATCATGATTTTGAGAATTACAGGAAAAAAATTGATGAGAATAAGCAGACATTTTGACACTACGCAATAGCGAGCATCCCTATTTAACAAAAACCTTTTCAAAGTCCTAACACTTATATATTTGTAACCGTTTACCTTTGAATAGCAGAAACTTCCGAATTGCAAACTGACTTAAAGGTAGAATGCTGAGCTGGTGGTTCTGTATCCGTTCCGAAACTGAAAAAGTCATTTCTTAGTCAACACATAATCGAACGAGAACCACTCAAAATAATTATCGTCGACCTGAAATCCTGACTATATACAACACAGACTTACACCTGAACCCAAAATACAATTAAACTAATATTTTAAATATTATTAAAGAAAACCTTTTTTTAAAGTTTAATAAATTAGTAGAATTAGATTATTGTTCAGGTGATCAACTTAATCTTTCGTTTAAAATTGGAAAATATATATTTTTAATAATTAAAAACTACTAACATATAACAATAATATTAAAACTTTAATTATAGCAAACGTTTTGAAAACCTAATACAATAAACTTAATTCAACTGAAAGATATTTATGTTTATTTTCATTGATCTCTTTGTGAAAATTGTAACGTCCTGACTTGCAAAACCTAAATCTGACTTGCAAGAAACATTCTAGAGTGAACTCTACTTTCACTACTACTAAAGTAAATACTAAAGTAACTACTAAAGGTACTAAAGAAAACAAATATAGTCACCCCGACCAGAAAAAAGAAAATTAGGAACAACCAGAACGAATGTAAGGGTGTACACTATTTAGATATTTTGCTGTACATCAATATAAAATAATATAGGTATGTCCATTTTTGATGTAAAAGATAAAATTGATATTACTGATATAATTGTAGCTAATTTTAATAATTACATTAATGGGGTGAATTAATTTCCTTTCTTTCCTTTCTTTCATTTAGCATTCGGGTTGAAACATCTCGACGGAAATTACATTGTCGGGTTCGGATCGGGTTGCAGTTCTATAGATTTTTTGTCGGGTTTGGGTCGCGTTGCTTGCTGGCTTCGAATGAAATTTTATGGTTACGGTCAGGTTTAGTGTCGGCAATATTATTTTGTCGCTTTTGGATCGGGTTGCGTTTCTATGGAAATTTATTTTTCGGGTTTGGGTACGGTTAACTTCAAATAGAGTTTTCAAGTTTGGGTCGGGTTGCGTGTAAACGAAAATAGTTTTTTCGTATTCGGATCGGGTCGCGGTTCAATAGAATTTTCAGGTTCGGGTTGAGTTGCGTGTCGACCAAAATAATTTTGTCGTGTTCAGATCAATTGCGGTTAGAGGGAATTTTTATGTTCGTGTTGGGTTGCATGTCGATGGAAATAATTTTGTCTTGTTTGGATCGAATTACGATTAGGTGTAATTATTTTACGGGTTCGGATTGGATTTCTGATTAACTTGAAATGGAATTCTCATGTTCGGTTCCAGTTCCGTTTCGGCTGAAATTATTTTGTTGTGTTAGCATCGGGTTAAGGTTTAATGGAACTCTTCTTTGTTGGATTCGGGTTGACTTCAAATGGAATTTTCATGTTCGAGTCGAGTACATTACTATAATTTGACAAGGTCTGATCACTTTAAAATTTGCCTGAAACAGCATAGACTCATTGCAGAATCCTTGAAAAAGTCAGGCTGAGCGAGAAACAAGTGGTCATTTTTCAATTAGCCCAAACCTATCTGAACTCTTTGCAAGAAGACTAAAAAACATGCTGGTTGAAAAATAAATGGTCATATTCCGATAAACCTAACGATCTCAAGCTGTACAATAACCCTGAAGAATATCCGGCTGAATTGAAAAAAAAATAGATTATTCTACAATTAGGCGTCATTTGAAAACTGTCTAGGATCTGTACAAAAAGAATGATTTCTCAATTAGCCTACGAGAGACATATTATTAAATGGTCTTATGAAGGAAGTTCATTTAATCTACAAAAATGCAATTCTTTTGATATAATTTGGATAAAGCCTTAACTCGCTGAATAGGCGAAATCGCGGTCCTCTTTCTTCAAAACTGTTGGGGAGGATGTTACACCCCGATAACGGAATATCTCACCGGAAATATCTAAAAGCGATTTTTGTAAAATTAAAGCCACTAAATAGCAAGTTCCAGAGTGCTGAAAATCTTAATCATTGCTCGGTAAAAAAATCTTTGAATCCTTACTTCTACAATTTTGAATTTTTTGAAATATTTTTGTGTAATTTTCTTGCAGTGTGCACTACAACTGTTAGGATCAAATTTCCAAAAAGTTAATTAATTTAAGAAACTAGTCGGATGTTCCAATTCCGAAACTTTCTTCTTTCTCTTAGATGTTACTACTTCCAAAAGCATATTTTTTTAATTATGCAATTTAGAAACAAAAACGAGAAGCTTAAAAAATTACTAGTTAACAGATCTCTTATTTATTTTCTTTATTACACATCAATTTTTTTTGTCAATAAATTATTCAAAACGCTGCTGGAGGTGTGAGGAAAAGATTTTGTAATGAAGTCTAACCAACGGGTAATATATATTAAAAAATGTGAGAAATTTTGATTATTTGAAATATACCAATTAAATTGGACAATAGGTTCATTCAATGATTGTTGACGATTTTCTCCAAAATGTTATACAAACATCGACTTACTATTTCGAATTACTTATATCGAATTACTTATATAATTCAAGAAATCGAGAAAATCGCAAAAAGATGGCTATCACAGCACTCTATTCTGAGGGAATATCCCCATTTTTAACCGAAACCTGAGGTCCATAATCAAAAAATTATACCTGAAGTTTTATTCAATTCTACGCATAACTTCATACACATTTCAATGATACAAGGAGAACACACAGACACACGGGGACACAGAAAAATGGAGACAAGGAAACGCGGACCAACACACATTTTGTAAAAACTTATAATTCGGGATCCCTGATCCGTAAAACGTGTGATTCCGTCAAAAACCGGAAGTCGAAGAAAACCGCGCAAAAATCACTTCACAGCACCGCATTCTGAGGGAATATCCCCATTTTCCCCTGTAACCTGAGGTTCATATTCAAAAACTTAGACGTGAAGTTTTGTTTAATTCTATGCATAAATTCATACAGTTTTCGATGATAAAAGGAAGACACACAGACACACTGGAACACAGTAAAACGGGCACACGGAAACATGGACCAACAGACATTTTGTAAAAACTTGTAATTCGGGAACCCTGATCCCTAAAATGTGTGATTCCGTCAAAAACAGGAACTCGAAGAATTTTCGATTACAATACTTTATTCTGTTAAAGTAGACCAAAGTAAAAATAAATGAAATGTCATGAAATGTGTTAAAATATCACAAAAAGGACTATTTTCTTACCATTTTCATATAAAAAAGTTTTACATTTTCTGAAAATCCGACCCTTAATTATAAGTAACGCAACTCAAATCTCATCCATGAAAAATAGCAATTCGTTTGTAAGCGATGTGAAGTTTCAGCATTTTGATCATATTGATGTATTGAAAAAAATAGGGATAACTGAATTTAAAAATTGTAACACTGAATCATTTCAGTCTGGGGCCCTAAAATTCACGTCATTGTTGCGATTTTTATTCCAGATAACAAAGAAAAGGGATACCATCTTCAGAGTTTTCGCGTTATATTTATAGATATTTCATTTGTATATATTTACACATCCTGCTTGTGTATTCTGCGTGCAAAAAATGAATTCTCCTTCTGCAAGGTAGTACCTGCAGAAATTTACCAAGAGGCAACCGTTTTTCTTCCGGTACAAGCATCTCAAACATTGGTTGCCAAATTGTAGGAAGGTATTAAATTCTCTCGAGCTCATATCGGCATTTAGTTTAAAATGATGTTTTTTGACAAAGTGGCGTCCATTTGAACAAAAACGTTCATTTTTGTGATTCTTTTTTTATCTTTTGCTTACCTAAAAAATAATTAATCATTGAAAATTATACATTTTGTTGGTAGAAGCTCCAGCAAAAGGGATTATCTTTCTTTTAAATAAACAATTAAGGAAATCGGCCGAATATTTCTCCTGAAAAGGTCATCCAATTTGAAAAGCATAGTTTCGAAAAACAAACAAGCCAAAAAATTAAACAGTGGCGTTACGTTCAGAAAGCGACGTTATTTGTCCGTTTTGACGTACCAACAAAATAAATAATTTGCTTCACATAAAGGCACCACGGAGCAGACCGAAATATTTGTATTAAACTACTCGGTTAAATGTAAATTCAGTGTTAAAATTCCATGCCGTAACTCGATGACGTGATAGTGACGTCAAAATGAACAATTGGCATGCTTTTTTGCTCATATCATACAAAGATATCACAAGGAACATAGCAATTTGTGAATTGTACTAATTGGTATGTTTAATGTGTTAAAATTTCGTGATATAACACAATGACTTGATAGTACACTCAAAACGTGGAACCGACGACGTGCATTGCTTATATCGTACTAAGATAGCACGAGGCAGACAGTAGTATTTGAATTGTACTAATAGGTATGTTATTACCTATTGTATGTATGTAATTACCTATTGTACTAATTATACTAATAGGTAATACTATGTGTTAAAGTTTCATAATGTATCTACTTAACGTGATAGCATCGTGAAAAGGGCGAATTGGCAGCACGTTCTTCTTTTTTTGTTCCAAGCTGGTATCACATGGAAGACCTGTAATTTTTGAATGTGCATTTAAAAGTCCATTCTTACGTAACTAATTTATCTTGAAACTCGATGACATAGTAATATATATATATTATACATACATATATATATATATATATATAATATGTATGTATATATATATATATATATATATATATATACAGCAATATTATATATACAAATATTGCTATAAAATGTACTATAAAACATAATATACAAATATTATGTTTTATAGTGCCTCACTAGTACTATATGATGACATTTCTGTCATAAAGTTTAGTCAGTCAGAGGTTACTAATACTATGTATCCAAGCAAACCAAAATATTTTAATAATACTTTGTTTATGTTTTAATTTGGCACAAATTGCATCTCGTAACTCGACCTCTCGATTTTACAGCAGAATGACGAATTGGTACCCGCTACTGCTCCTATCATACCAAAATATCACAAAGGATAGGTTCGTTCGTTCGTTGGAAAGGATAGATCGTAGGACAAGGTCGTTCTGTTTTTTTTACTGTGAATAATATTCTCCTACATCATAATTTCATCCCGTAACTCGGTGAAGTATGTACTTATGTTGCAGGAAAATGCATTCAGTAAAAAGTAATTTTTTTTATATTTTTAATTATGGGATTCTTAAGACACTGAGGGATAACTTAAGAATTTACAATGGCCTAGATGCCAAGTCACCCTTTTGTTGTATACTACTATTAAGGTATAGAAATATTAACTTTATATCACCGTTGAATTCTGCGATTTCATTAGTTGTACTGTACTGAGATAGAATAAGGAATAGGAATAAATAACAGGATAGAATAAACATTAAGAAATTAGTGTTAATGAATAATCTTTTGTCTTGGGAAGTATGCTATGGCTGTCTAAATTTAAGCAAAATTTAGGAAAATTGATAATTTCGTGATATTTCTATATTTCAAGGATAACCAAGTTTTTCCCAAAGATTTATGCTTATTTTTAATTGCTCTGAATTGGAAAGTTTAGTTCATTTCACTGTTTGAAAAAAAATATATATAAATCAACAATCTACTTAAGAAGCTTCAACTTTATGCATTATCTTACATACGAAAAATCTTTTGGATTCATCGCTAGCCTTATACATACTGCACTTTCCCCTTATATATAATAATGATAATATCTAAACTTTCTTCCCACAACGTAATGAATTATGTACAATTTTGAAGAAATCCTAATCTTTAGCTATAGCATATTTCCAAGCTATTCATCCCCTATCTTCTCATCAACTAAAATTAAGATTTTTTTACATCACTATTATAAAATAGAAATATTCGATTAACCCCTTGAGTGGGGGGGGGGCCGGATATCCACCTAATTTAAACAAGATTCGCACCAGAAACTTTAAACTAATTTTTATATTTTTAACTTTGGGGGGGGGGGATGTTGAAAAATTGCTTTTCCTCATTTTAAAATAAAATTTTTTGATTATTTCGGTGACAATTCAATATTACAAAGACATTATTGCTTGCCCCTCAAAGGTTTAATATAATGGTTGAATTCTGCGATAAAATATGTTGAGTACTTTGACGACGAAATTATATGCATTCATTTCTCGGTAGACTCTCCAACTATGGTACGGGTGTCTAAACTTGTTTGGAGCAAAATTTCGAAAATTTTAAATTTTCGTCATATTTGTAAATTTGAAATGTACTGAGTCCTTTTAAAAGATTTATATTTATCTTTACATACTGTGAATCGGAATGTTTAGTTCGTTTCGCTGTTTGAAAGAAATTATTTCTAACCAAAAATCTACCTAAGAGGCTTCAACTTTATGCAATACCTTACAGACGAAAAATCGTTTGGATCCATTGCTGGCCTTATACTAGCCTTTTGCTAGCATTCTTTTTTTATATATATAATAATGATAATATCTAAACTTTCTTCACAGAACATAATGGATTATATACAATATTGAAGAAATCCCAAGCTTTAGCTGTAGTATATCTCCATTCAATTCATCACATCTCTTCTCAAACACAGACTAAAACTAAGATTTTTGGATGCCATTTATTATAATATAGAAATATACGATTAATATAACCGTTAAATTCTGCGATTAAATAAATTGTGTATCTCTACTGGAAAATTAGTGACATTGGAAAATCTGTGGACTTCGCAACTATGGAATTAGTGTCTAAATTTATTTTAAGCAAAGATTAGAAAAATTGATATTTTCGTCATATTTCTAAAATGAAAAAATACCGAGTCCTTTTCAAAGAATTATATTTCTTTTTACATGCTTTTTTTCGGAAAGTTTAGTTCCTTTCACTGTTTGAAAAAAAAATATTTCTAATCCAAAATCTACCTAAGAAGATTCAACTTTATGTAATATCTTACAGACGAAAAATCTTTTAGATTCATTTCTAGCCTTATACGTACTGCATTATTTTTCTTATATAATAATAATATCTAAACTTTCCTCCCAAAATTGATAATTTCGTCATATTTCTAAAATGGAGAAATACTGAGTCCTTTTAACCCTCTCAGGGGCAAAGCAATTCGATTGCCAAAGTGTTGAAATTAATAAATGATACCGAAATTTGAAAACAATTTATTTGTAAATAAGAAAACGCTATTATTCGCATGTATAAAAAAAAATGAATTTTTTTTAACCAAAATTCTGGTGTCATTGTTGCATTTGGGAATTAAAATTAAGTGGTTTCATAAAGAAACCACCGCCCCTCAAGGGGTTAAATGATTTATATTTCTTTTTACATGCTGTGATTCGGAAAGTTTAGTTCGTTTCCCTATTTGAAAAAAAAAATATTTCTAATCCAAAATCTACCTAAGAAGCTTCAACTTTATGCAATATCTTACAGACGAAAAATCTTTTGGATCCATTGCTAGCCTTATGCCTACTGCCTTCTTTTTCTTCTATAATAATGATAATATCTAAACTTTCTTCCCACAACGTAATGAATTATGTACAGTATTGAAGAAATCCTAAGCTTTAGCTATAGTATATATCCAAGCAATTCATCACATTTCTTGTCAACCGCAGACTAAAACCAATTCATTTTTTTGGGCGTGGTTCCTGGCGAAGGGATAGCTTCGATATCTTCGCGGAAATCTTCCATAGTATTGATCATAGCTCTCTAAATTTTCCGTATCTTATGTTTTTATATATCTAGTAAAGGAATGTCGTGGAATCTGTCTAAACTCGATTTAACCACTTCCGGACCGGAAGATTTTACGCAAATTTATTCGGATGGAACCATTTTTTTATAAAAAAGTTACCTTTGCTTAAACAATCACGAAAAGGCTCGAACTAATGAAAGTATATATTTCTTTTCTTTTTTATTGGTGGCAAAAACAAATTCTGTATGCTCTTTCAGAGGGTGCATATATGCACCCATGGTCCCGAACGGGTTAACTATTGAAAAGGGAGTCACTAAACCTACAGAAAAGCAACAGCATAAATTAAAACGCCCCAAAAATATATTATTTCTTTTCATTTTTTTACCACAAGTATTTAAATATTTTTCTTTTTTAACGCATTAAATATACACTTTTTTTAATATTAATAAATATTTTGCTTTTTACCCTCTTTTATTATAGGCTATTTCCATGAGTACTTGTAGTGTAAGTCACATGCTACGATTTTTGGATACCAGTATTTTAGATCGAAAAAGATGCGAGTTATTTTATGGGAGATATCTTAATTGAATATCACCAATTAATATCATTAACTGAATTAGGCCAATCAAACTTTACGAAAATAACGGTGATCAACAAGCATAGCAGTTATCCAGTTATGTGACTACAAAAACCCACGGAACTAGCCTATACTGAACCCAGTGTTGCCAGATTGGGGACTTTTTTAATTCCGATTATTTGACTGTCACCACTTTTTTTAAATGGTATAATTTGCTTATTTTTCACAATTTTTAATCTATTTTTAAATAGGGCGAATATTTCTATTTCAAAAAAGCGGTGACAATCAACAAATTAATCACAAAAAAGTCTCCAATCTGGCAACACTGACTGAACCTAGTTTTAGTATGTAAATATGGACTTTTGTAATTGATTTTTAACCCAGTTCCTGATATGCTAGAATTATAAAAAGAAATAGTTTTACATGTGCGTTTCCGATGACAATACAACATTTTAATATCTTTAGAACTGAATTATTAATTGATACATTTATTTTATGGCATTTTTCGTCAAACTACCACGAGTGATAAATGGCCAAATATTATCCATAATTATATAATTGAATACGAATTGAATTAACAATGGATTTAATTATGCGCCAATAAAAGATGGCTAAAGTATGCCAAATGGCTGTGAAACTGTAACAATGAAACATTTTAAAAGCTGAAAAGTAAAAACAAATATATAAATAAAAAATAATAATAATAATAAATAAAAGAAAATACGCTTTTATGAATTATTAGTTTTAGTTTTAATTAATTTAAGATTATACATTGATAAATCAATTTAGAAATCCTTAAAATATAGTTCAAAAAATGTTTTATTTTCCTTTCCTGATGCTCTGTCCTAAAAAATAAGCTGAACAAAATTTATATATACTTTTTTTATTACTAAAATCACTTTCTTTCGCTTGCTACCTAGTGTAATAAAAATCAGTAAAATTTTGATAACCTTATTCGTTGCACAATCTAAATTAATATATTGTAAGAAAAATATTTGGAAAAAAAAAAAAAAAGATGAACTGCAGTAAAAAAAATTAAGTATGATTTAGAATCTGGACATTGTATGCTTATAAAAGAGTGTTTAAAAAAATATTTTTTTAATACTTATTCCTTATATAATGTAGTTGTTGTAACTTTTTCAGTTGTTTTTAAAGTATTATATGAATGGTTTTTCATACGAAACGTCTTTAAGTAGTTTTTACAGCATATGATCCAGCATATGCTTAAATAGAAATACTTTTCGATATTTTATCATTTTCTGTGTGTCAGACACAGTATCTCAGATGCTAACCTCAAATATATAAATAAAATAAAAACATACCGGGAACCAGAAATTTATTTAATGAAAGAAATTAAGTCGATTTCAAATGACTACCACAATTCTTGCAAGACACAATCATTTTGAAAAATGTTTTGTTAAAAGTATGTTTCTTTGATTAAAAGTAAATTATAAATTCAAATATGTTTTAAAAACAAGCTTTTATTATAATGTATTTAAAAGGGAAAAATGTTTAAAGACAGTCGTTTGAAATAAATACTTTTTTTAAAAAGAAGTAAAATTAATTGCGAATGATTTTTTTTATCAATTTGTTTAAAATGATAAAATAGATATACAATTATAAATCCAACTATCTGACTTGAAAGAAAGCGAACAAAGTCGTTCTAAGGATCGATCCCACATCCATGCACATTCTGCTTGAGAGTGAAAGATCTCGCAACTGCCAACCATGACATGGTTCAAACGAAAATCACCAACGTATTTCCGAAGCAATAAATGACATTTACATACCTTTATTGGACAAACGTTTTTGTTCTAAAAGGTGACGGAACTAAACTTCAAATATTTTTTTCTACAAAATATTGTATTGTCACAAGAAATGCGTCACATTACCAAAATTCGATCAATTATAGCACATTGAGTGTATGAAAACCGGATTGCAAAATTTGAGCGAACAGACAGACAAGGTAAGTTAAGCAAAAACATGTAAAAAAGCCGGACGCCTGTGCATGCTATATTAAAGTGGTGGAGTTTGGCTTTTTTCTTCAACATTTTCATTAATAATGTTTGGTTTACATAGAAAAACATATGAATTATAGTTCACACGATTAATAAATGAAAGTTTCTAGGTAGAAATGTCATATCAAATTCATGTTTAAAGTTACTATAAATCAAACCATTCACCAATGCAATTGGGGTCAATTAATCAATCGGTAAATAGATATCCGTTTCTGCCTCGATGCCACGCCCATTTATTGTAGTAATGTATATTGCTGATAATTAGTACTAAAACAAAAAACTATAGTGTAAACATTTCTAACAATGTACATTACATTCGTGGAAGAATTACTGCAATAGCTGTCACCGTTAACGCGTTAATGAATTTTAAAATAAATCAGTCTATTTTACGACATAGAGCGGGCAGCGGCGACACAAATGACTACATCATCGAGATACGGGAAGAAATCATGATGTAAGATAAGAATATTAGGACTAGATTAAGGAATGACTGGTCTGCCTCGACATTTCTTGGTGCGATATGAGCAGCAGCATGCGAAAACTCGTAAAGTACAATTGAAACACTATAAACATAATATTTTATATGATATTGCCATATATATTACTTCCAATCGACTTTAAAGATGAATTAATGGTTTAGGAAAAGCTTATTAATAGTACGTGAGAAAATGACTGATTCGGAATAACTTGGTACAAAGCGAGAAGAACGGGGCGCCAATTCCCTATTTTGACAGTACTATCACGTCATCGAGTTACGGCTTGAAATTATGGCATATTAAACATACCGATTAGTACAATACGAATATTTCAGTCTGCCTCATCATATTTTGGTTACGAGACGAGCAGAGCGGAGCGCCAATTTTTAATTGTGCGATATAATCAGGTTATCGCGTTACGACATGAAATCTTAATGTAGGGCAACATTATAAGAGTAGATTAAGAAATGACTGGTCTGCCCCGGCATTTCTTGATACGATATGAGCAGCAGCAGGCGCCAACTTGTCATTTTGGCGACATTATCACGTCATAGTGTTACGGGATGAAATCGGAGCCAAATTAAAGGTAAAATAAAATATTTTAAGAATATTTTGATAGTAACAGTTCGAAATTTTGGCACATTAAAAGGCATATATCAGTACAATATGAATATATCAGTCTGCTTCGCCATATTTCGGTACGAGACAAACAGAGCCAATTCTTAACTTTGTCGATATCATCACGTCATTGAGTTACGGCTTGAAATCCTATGTAGGACAAGATTATTAGGAGTAGGTTAAGTAATGACTGGTGTGTCTCGGCATTTCTTGGTACGATATGAGCAGCAGCGGGAGCCAACTTGTCATGTGTGCGTCACTATCACGTCATAGGTTACGGGATGAAACGGATGACAAATTAAAGGTAAAATAAAGTATTTTAGGAATATTTTGATCTGCCTGCGTATATCTTTGTAGAAACAACCGGCAGACTAAAATCTATAACAAAAAAATACGCCATAATGTACAATATTTTACATTACCGTAATTTCCGGCGTATAATCCGCGGATAAAGAAATTCTGTTTGGACCCAGATATTTTATTTAGTAATTGAAGCCAAATATTTACTGCGATCTAAAAAGTTACCTTTTATTTAAAAAATTTTCTGGGTCGAAAAATGATTGTTTGATCCGCGGATTATACGCCGGAAATTAAGGTACATTGCCATATATATTACTTCGAATGGACAGGAAAAGCTTATTAACAGTACGTGAGAAAATGACTGATTCGGCATAACTTGGTACAAAGCGAGAAGAACGGAGCGCCAATTCCCTATTTTCACAGTACTATCACGTCATCGAGTTATGGCTTGAAAATTTGGCACATTAAGTGTACATATCAGTACGATAAGAATATTCAGTCTGCCTCGTTATATCTTGGTACGAGGCGAGCAGACAGGGGCGCTATTTCTTTATTTAGCCTCAGCATTTCTTGTTACGATATAAGCAGCAGTGGGCGCCAACTGCTCATTTTGGTGTGACTCTCACGTCATCGACTTACGAGATGAAACCGGTGCTATATTAAATGTAAAATATAGTCTTTTAAGAATAATTTGGTCTGTCTGCGACTCGATGACGTGATAATGACGCCTAAATGGCGTCCGCTGCTGCTCATATCGTACCAAGAAATGTCGAGGCAGGCCAGTCATTCTTTAATCTACTCCTAATAATCTTTTCCTACACGAACATTTTATGTCGTAACTTGATGACGTGTTAAAACCGCTAAAATTAAGAATTGGCGCACCGCTCTGCTCGTCTCGTACCAAGATATGACGAGGCAGACTGAAATAAGGTTTTTGTACTGATATGCGACTTTAATATTCCAAAATTTCAAGCCGTTACTCGATAAGTGGATTATACCGCCAAAATTAAGAATTGGCACTCCGCTCTACTTGTATCCTACCAAGATATGACGACGCTGACTGAATTATTCGTATTGTACTAATCGGTATGTTTGATGTGCCTAACTTTTCAAGTCATGACTCGATGACGTGATAGTACTCTCAAAATAGGGAATTGGTGCCCGTTCCTTTCGCTTTGCAACAAGTTTTGCCGAATCAGTCATTTTCTCACGTACTGTTAATAAGCTTTTCGTAAACCATTAATTCATCTTGAAAGTCGATTGGAAGTAATGTATATGAAACGTAATGCAAAATATTATGTTTATAGGGTTTCAATTATTCATTATGAATTATTTTTTGTTACAGATTTTAGTCTGTAGGGGGTTTCTATCAGGATATGCGCAGGTAGAACAAAATATTCTCAAAATCCTCTGTTTTACCTTTAATTTGTCACCGGTATCATCCCGTAACTCGATGACGTGATAGTGTCACCAAAATGACCAGTTGGCGCCCGCTGCTGCTCATATCGTACAAACAAATATCGAGGCAGACCATTCATTCCTTAATCTACCCCTAATAATCTTGCCAACATGAAGATTTCATGTAGTAACTCGACGACTTGTTAAAACAGCCAAAATTAAGAATTGGCAACCCGCTGTTCTCGTTTCGTACCAAGATATGACGAGGCACCCCTGAAATATTCTTATTGTACTGATATGTGCCTTTAATGGGCCAAAATTGCAAGCTGTTACTCGATGTCTTGATTATACCGCCAAAATTAAGAATTGGATTGCTTATCTGCTACCAAGATATGATGAGGCTCACTGAATTATTCGTATTGTTCTAATCGGTATGTTTATGTGCCAAAATATGCCAAGCTGTAACTCGATGTCGTAATAGTACTGTCAAAATAGGTAATTTGCAATCCGTTCTTCTCGCCTTGTACCAAGTTATGCCGAATCAGTCATTTTCTTACGTACTGTTAATAAGCTTTTCCTAAACCATTAATGCATCTTGAAAGTCGATCAGAAGTAATATACAGGGAGATTCATAAATATCGAAACAATAAACAATTATATGTAAATGATTCACTTCGCCTTTAATAACGTTAATACATATTCCGTGTGTTAGAGACAATGAAAAATGCTATAAAGTAAAATCTTTTAAGATGGAATCACATAAGAAAGAAAAAAAAAAGCGTTATAGACAAGTTCCCTTCTTAGGAGTTGTAAATGTAATCTATTTTTTCTCAGGTATTATTATATTCATTTTCCATGGATCAACAATTTTTTTCGTTTAAGAAAGGATTCCGTCATAGGCAGCTTTTTTTCACTAGTTTTACTGTATTTTAATTTTTTTGCCTTAAAATCTACTATCCTTTAAAAATATGAATTTTAAAATTTTATTGTAAAATAATTTAAAAATATATGCATTTATTGTAAAGGTTTTTGGGCTGAGCCAAATTTTAGTTATTTTTGCACGGGCTAGATCAGTCAGAGATAATGATTTTAATATGGGTTGTCTCGAGACCGGGACTGAAAATTTCGCCCAGGGGAGACCTAGGAATAAGGAAGCCAGTCCCGGTTCTGGATAACCAGTGGCCGAGAGGTTCTGCTCTCATGCTGGTTTCGAACCCAATCGTGTCCTTCGGCCCAATAGTTCGGAGTTTTCAGTGGTTTTCTTCGAACCATGGACATCTTTGCGTAAATACGGGTTAGGTTCCCTTAGAAAGACCTCCACGGAAGGCATCCCCCGTTTCGGGTCCACATCCCTCGTATAGATAATTGGCCGTCATAAATCACACCAACACCCACTTCGGTATGAAAAAATACGATCGGCCCAGCCTGGCCTAATCGTCAGAAAAAAGTCGTCAATTCCGGGTCTGGCCCGGCCCCTGTATACAGACTTTTTTATCGGCCTTGCCGGGGCGATAAAAAGCCTGAATTTGTAAGTGCTAAAATTATGAAAAACTCTTAATCAGCAAGTTTGAAAAAGCATTGTCTCAAATTCTACATTAAACATTTATTTATGGACATTTAAGTAGTACAAAAAGGTGGTGGAAACGGCAAAAGTTAAACTGAATCGGAAGTTTAAGCTACCGAAAGCAGTGACTTTTTCACGTGCAATTTTTTAAAATGCATTTAAATATTTTATCAGAAGCCAATCAATGTTTAAATCTTTAAATGCGTTTTTCTGCATGATGCTATTTTAATCGTAAATTAAAAAGGTGCAAACTTGGAACATGTCTTTTTTGATTATTTTACATTAATTTTGTTTCGGCAAATTGAAAAAAAAATTTACTTTTGAAAATATGATTTTTTAAAAAATAAGTTACATATATTTTTTAAGCAAATATTTTTAATATTTTTTAAATTAAAATAAAAAAAATTCCTGAAACAAAACTAAAATTATACTTTCCTATTTAATTAAATGAAAAAAATTTGAAATCAGATGAATAATGTTTCGAGTTAAAGATTTTAAATTAAATCCGCTTAAAAAAATACTAAACATTTAAATTTTTAAAAAAACTTTATGTGAAATATTAGGATGTGATTTTGTTTGCAAATTATACAGTTAACCATCACAAAAAAAGAAAAAAAATCAAAATTCTAGTTCAACAAATATATTTTTTACATGTTTCCTAGAACTCTTAAACTAACATTGTTTCTTCGATTGCACGCATTTCAATTTGTGTCTAATCCCTTGAAACATGATGAATTATTTAAACGGCCATAACTCTGCGAGTTTTTCAGATGTGAGGATGCAATTTTTTGTGCTTAATTCAGGAATGGATAAGGAAAGTTTTCTTGATTGGAATTTTTACACTACTGGGGCCGTATAAAAATTTAAGTTTCGTATTACCGAACCTAGATATTTCGACGCGTGCAGACCTCTAGTGCAGACCACCAGCATATTTTGAAAGCAGGTTTAACGTAAAATCTATACGCTGTCTATTTTATATCTAAAGGAGAGGCACTGTCTTAAATCGGCTTTTAATAGTGTACAATTTGTGGATGATCCTTATCTTGCATCCAAAATGAGTAAAAAAACTCGTCGCTCAGAGGCATGCATAAATGGTGTAAGTCGCGAATTTTAGATTTTGATATCTCTGCGAATTTTGAAGATATCGAGATGAATTTTTTTGTGTTTATTTCAGGAATGGATAAGGAAAAATTTCCTAATTGGGAATTTTACTCTACGGGGGCCGTATAAAAATTTAGTTTTTGTATTTTCTCAAATAGACCCCCTATGGAGTTGCAACTTATGTCATTAAATTTTGCACCTTTTTTAAGAAACTTTGCAATTGGAAGTATGGGTCTAGGGGCAATATTTAAGGAAATAGCCTATTGTTTCGACATTTATGAATCACCCTGTATATCGCAGTGTGATGTAAAATATTATGTTTATAGGGTTTTAATTGTACATTATGACGCAATTTTTTTTTATAAATTTTAGTCTGCCTGTGGTTTCTACCAAGATATGCGCAGACAGACCAAAATATTCTTAAAGGCTTTATTTTACATTTAATTTGGCACCGGTTTCATCCCGTAACTCGATGACGTGATAGTGACCCCAAAAGAGTGAGTTAGCGCCTGCTGCCGCTCATATCGTACCAGAAATGTCAAGGCAAATTAGTCATTCCTTAATCTTCTCCTAAAAATCATGTCCTGCATCATGATTTCATATCGTAACTCGATGACGTAGTCATTTGTGTCGCCGCCACTCGGTCTAACATGATGTATCTTCTTTTTCTCAATAAAACCTCGGCTTCTTACAGAACATGTTTTCTCTTTCTTTTATCTTTACAACAAGAAAGTAATGCACTCATAAAACAAAAAAATAATAGAAATTGTATGTCCGTGAGTCTGAATACATGTATGTGACACGTATTTGTGTCCGCTCTACCTCAAGAAATAATATACGGAATTTAATCAAAATTCAGATTCAGCTAGACTTTGGCCTATGTTGGTGCTGGTTAGGTTTTGAAGTAAATAAGGTGGCGCTGCTATGCTGCATTTTTCACGTTTTTTTGCTATAGCTATACTTCAAGAACTAACTCATGGAGTCTTTATATTCTGTTAGACCTAGATATATATATGCCCTGATTATATTTATGTGGAAATCGCCCAAAATGTGGTGCTGCTAGGTTGTATTTTTCACGACTTCCGCACTAGCTATATGTGAAGAATTAATGCGTGGAATTTCACCAAACTTCATATTTTGTTAGGCCTTGACATAAATAAATCCTCATTAGGTTTGGGCGTATACCGACAAACGGGTCACTGTTATTCTGTTTTTCACAATTTGTGCGATAATTATTTCCCAAGAACGAATAGATTGTCATTTAATTTCTGCCAAAGACAATTTGTAATGTATAAAATAAAGTTTTGTGATAACCATAACAAACTAGTTATCCATAACATATTAGATATAATTACTCTTTGCTAATAATCATCTGGTGATGAGATTGGTGTGTTCTTTAAGGACACAAGGGATATTAGAATGAATATTTTACATTTTACAGCTTCGTAAATCATATTTTGGAATACATTCAATAATTTCGTATATATAAAGTAAGCTTCAAAGAAAAAAACGTAATTTTATAGGCGAAAAACCTTTTTACATAGGAAAGAAAATGATATACTTTGAAAATTCTCTTGTGGATTCCTTCCCATTAAGTTATTTTAAAAGATTACGAGTTTAATCGGCACTATTAGTCTCAAAACGGGGAATTTTTTAAACATAAAATTATACAAATTTAAAAATCTTGAATTTAATCGCATGACAAATAATGAGATTTTGTACAGTACTATTCATTCAAGATGTTCTAAGTCAGGGTAATACTTCTTGGTTTTTCAAATAAATGCACAACTTTGTGATTAAGAGTGCCACTAATACTCATTTTTTTTTAAATTATTGGATGATAAAGAATGTGCAGGGGACATTTTAAAGTGGGGCATTTTTGTCTTATATAATAAAACTTTTTCAACCCTAAAATTGAATTTTCTCCTTTAAAACGTGATATAATGTACTAAAGCCACTTTAAAGTTTCGGATCACAATTTATTTATATAATACGCTAAGGTGACGATAACGGGACGCGCTCATCCTCGAAATAAAAGAATCGCGGCTATGTTAGGCTTAAGCATTCCAATGCCGTATTATAAATTGAATGATTGCGTTATTTATTCTATGTAATATTACATCTTTTCTTCTACATTTTCTCTAAAACCGTCAAAGACTACACAATAGGGTGGTGCGAAAAAAGTCAAGTTGATATTTCCGAGTCGCTATAGTGCGGAAAAGTTGCGATTGGTAAATACAAGAAAAGCAAAAAAGAAATTTTTCAAATCGGACTTTATCTTCCGATCCCGCAAAGCGGCTAAAAATTCAAAAAAATTGAAAATTTTCGATTTTTATGGATTTTTTTTTTATTTTTTACGTTTATATATTTTTTATCGCTATAGTGAAAAATATCTGCAGACTGTACTGTTTAATAATAATAATTTAAAAAAATTGTGTTTAGAGAATATTTTCCGATCGCGCAAGCTCAATCAAAAATTCAGTTTTGAGTGATTTTCATGCATTAAAAATATAATCAACTCAGGTCAGTTTGCGGTCTCATGTTAAGATTTAAATCTTGATTGATACTATGGAGCATATTAGGTCATTTTTAAACAACCTAGAGCTTACCAAGAAGAGTTCGTTCCAGGCCTGAAAAGTTTAGTAGTTCACCCAACTGCCGCTAGCCACGTTGCAAACTAGCGGTGTAGTCGGCCTACGCGCTCCCATCTAATCTCAGTTAACTCCATAAAATTTACAGCAAAGTCAACTGAATTCAGATGAACTGTACTTGGCATATATTTTGACGGAAGAAAGGATGTTATAAGGATGTCCCTAGTTATAGAAAGGATTGGATCAAAACAGGTTCGTCGAACTATTAAAGAGGAACACTATTCTATCATAAAAGAACGTGGCTCAGTTTATTTAGGCCATATGTCTCCAAACTCCGGATCTGCTAAGGACATTGTAGCTTTTATAGTATCATGTGTTACTGAACAAGGGCTTTCATTAGAATACGTAGATTCTATGGGCTGTGATGGTAGAAATACAAATAATGGATGGAAAGATGGTGCTATCAGACAGATTGAAGTGCCTCTCGGAAGACCACTGCAGTGGGTTTTTTTGTTTATTCCATTTTGTTGAATTATATTTCTGCCATCTTTTTCAACATTTGTATGGTTAAACAACTGGTTCAAGATAATTTATTAGACCAATTGGGCAGAATCTCATTGTTGTGAAAAGCTCTCGGTGATAAATTTTCAATTGACTGATTGTGAAATTCCAGAAGTGGACGACAAATGTTGAGAAAGGACCAAAGATATATTTTTGACGTAAGTCAAGCAATTAAAAGTGGCAACTTTCCAAATGACTTATCAAAGTATGACCCCGGCCCAATTCCACATGCCAGATGGCGCATTTGTGCAAATAGAGTTCTTCGACTTTACGCGAGCATGGAAAACCCATCGAATGCCTTAAAAGCCATATTGACATTTATTTTAAAATCTTACATGCCAGTTTCGTTTGAAATAAAATGCAGCAAGTACACTACAGACGGGCCTATTTATCTGTACAAAGCAATAGAAACATATTAGATGTAAATTTCCAACTGGGCGAAAAATGTCCGGACCAGGATTCGAACCCGGGACCTCCTGGCTGAAGCCTGGTAATAGAAACATCTCGATACTAGCGTGACTACCTGAAAAAGTCTAGTCACTGAAATTGAACGAAAATCGTTCTTTGCTCAGCCGGAAAACCTTCTGATTGCAATTGTCTTTGAAAAATTGTGGCACATAAGAGGGCAAGGGTTAAGAAGAGTGTTAAAAGCCAGGCAGACTGTTTCAAAAGGTAAAGGCATCAGAATCTTTATCATTCCTACTTTAAACTTCGATACTGCAGACTATACAGAATTAATTGATTGGAATGTAGCAAAATTATCATCTCCACCTCTTTTTCGGAGAATAACCAATGAAGAAATACATTTCTTCGTTCAATCAGGTAATATATCAGACTGGGATGACAAGAAGTTTTCCTACCATATACAAGCTGTCAAGCGGTGCGTCAAATTGGTAACGGAAGCATCGTTTAAAGTATGTGGGCGTGGACCCCAATCAAGAGATGGATTCATTAAGACCACATTGAAATCAATGACCATGATACCAGGCATTACCACCAAACCGCAGTACAAAGTTGCATCTAAAAGTCAGACTTAAACAGATGAAATAACGAATTGTATATCTTATACTGTCACGACACTAATTTTTTAATACAGTGTTTTGACTCCATTAACAAATTGTGTATTTAAGTAATGTAAATAGCAAACACCCTCATTTGTTGGATGAAGGGAAGGGTGTGGGTTGAACTCGAAGTTCAGCTACTTTCCCTTGGTGAGTTTTGGGTTGTTTAAATATTATCAAATATCTAAACAAACAAAGAGCTATACAATTTATATGTAAATGTTAATATTGGAACGCAAACTGGATTCAGGTGAATATTTTCTTTAACCATCAAAATCGCTGAAAATTCATTTTTTCCCGATTTTTATTGAGCTTGCGCGATCGGAAGATATTCTTTAAACGCAATTGTTTATTATTATTATTATTAAACATTACAATATGCAAATATTTTTCACTATAGCGATAAAATATATATATATATATACGTAAAATTTTTTTAATCCTTAAAAAATCTGAAATTTTCAATTTTTTTGAATTTTTAGGCGGTTTGCGGGATCGGAAGATAAAGTCTGATTTGAAGAATTTTTTTTTTTGTTTTTCTTGTATTGACCAATCGCATCTTTTCCGTACTATAGCGACTCGGAAATATCAACTTGACTTTTTTCGCACCACCCTACTACACAATTATAATGTTTTAAGTTCTAAATTAAAAATAACCAGCTACCAAAAACAGATTACCGATTTAAACAAATGAACACCGTTGCCATTCAGAAGCACAAATGCTAAATGTAGAAACAAATGAACGACTCTCCGAGCAATTCATTAAAAATAAATAAATAAATAAATAAATAAGGTAAACATACGATTCTGCTCTTAAAATGTCTGTAAAAGCCTTTAAATATTTTGAAATGCGTTTTTCACATTTGTTTACATTTATCAGTAGTACGTTTACGACATACATATGGAAATATTACGTAATTTATTGAATAAATATTTTTAAAAGTATTATCTGTGTTTTCAACAATCATTAGTAATTTTAATTAATATCATCATTCAATTTAATAATTATTCATCATTATTCATATGAATTCTTCGCTTGAATGATTGACATATTTCACTGTTCTGTAGTGGCAACAGTGAAATGTTGTTGCTTTAGGAAAGCGTGATGACATATAGCGTTAATCAATTTGCAGCCGTTTTTGAGTGCTTTAAAAAAATTATTCTGTGCTACTTAAGAAATGCGAAATCTTTTTCGTTTTGTTTTGAAATTGTACATTTTTTATGCATTTTATCCACTTTCAAGACATTGCAAATGAAATGAATATTTTTGATAAAATGAATATTTAAATTAAAATATAAGGGTACATATACTATATAATACCATTTTAACATAGAAAGTTTCTAGAGGAAAATTGCATTAATCTTTGCTTTACTTTTGCAATTTACTTTACTTATTATGCAATTTACTTTCAGAAATGATACATATTAAAATTACTAAAAATTTGCTGTTTAGTATGTTACAGAATAATTCAAAATTAGTTTCTGAGTAGTAAAATAAGTCACAAAATTAATATCAGGTAAAGAATAATTTATAAAACTAGCCCTCTACTCATTAACATGTATATGTAAATATACTTTATAACAAGTTTTACAGAATGAAACATATTTTTACCTATAATATATATATATATATTAGTTACAAATGAATTGCATTTTTTATGCCAGTAATATTTAAAATTTGGTATGTAAATGTAAAATTTTCGAAGGAGGCTTTTTTCAGTTCAAAAATCTGTATTTTAAATATTATTTTTAATTGTAGTTTGCATAATTTGTTTGTTATAGTCATAAAAAATCAAAGGATAGTATTTTTTTATTAACAAAATTCAAAAGTCATAAAATAATGCATCTTTCTTTTTTAATTAGAAAAACATTTTTTAATATAAATTTTCATGATTAAATGTTACCGGAAAATGTAGATACTTTGATAGAAGTTTGTTTTATGCTATGACCTTAAATTAAAAAAGAAAAAAACAATGCCTATATCTTTGTCAATGAACAGTTTTTCTTATTTTCATTCATATTTATTGATCATGTGGAATTTTTTGAATCTGAGAAAGAAAATAATAAAATTTTCAATGACATTTGATGCTGCGCCTATAATCAAAAGTGAAACTACATCCAAATCAAGTGATGCTTAAGTTGGGTGCACCTGCGCCATGAACCGAGAACTATTTTTGCTTACAAGTCCTGTGACGGAAAGACTATTTTCGTTGTTTTCCTCTATATTCTGTCTTCATGATCTAAACTTCTAAACATTATTTTGAAGATTTTTCGTTTACATTCCGTCATTTTTGACGGGGTTATAAAATAGTAAATTAATATATCAGAAATAATATTTTAAATGTTATTGGATGTAATATTTATGCATATATTTACAATATTAAATCATGGATACTCTTGTCTCTGTTCAGTTATGACCAGGAGAGCTCGAAACCTGGTAACTTAAATTTGCTTTATTAGGAGTACGCGTTTCAAATAAGTCCTTATTTTTCTAAATGTAAGGTTTAACTTTAATTCACAGATATTTTGCAGGAATTATACCGAAATCTAACTAAATTAAGATTTTTCCTTGTAATATAACATTCTGTGGCAGCCCTATTTACGGACATGCCATTTGGAACAGCAAACATTTCTGATTCTACTTTCCGTTCACTCTATTGATCTTTCTTCACCACCACTTTCATATATTCCGTATTTTGCTAAAAATATTGACATAGAAAATATTTAATTAGCTTCAGTTATGTTAATATACGAGGAAAATGAAGTGTCCCTAAATAAGACCAGGAATTATACTACCTGGCTTTATAAGGCGATTTCTGATTTTCACATATTTTACTTTCAAACACAAACAGAATTAAAAATGCAGAATATTTCAATATAAATTGCAAAAGTTAATTATCTTGAACATATCATGCAAGCATTATGAAATTCCATCAATAATTTACGCTGATTCCATATCAATTTAGCAAGCATGGCCGTGTCGAAAGATTCAGTTGTTCGAAAATGACGACGAAGCCGGTATCGATTGTGCTTGAAACTATCCGCTTATCTTAAGGACACACAAAAATATTGAATTGAAACATTATTTAAAACTTGAAATAATGAATTGCTATATATTCACGTACTTACGAGCGGCCATCAAGAATTTTAATAAAGTTGCTTAGAACAACATTCAACAAACGCAGGAATTCATGCTTGACATTGGAAAATCGTAATCAAGGAACAGATAGACAGATAGCACACACAGTTAAATAGATTGTATGACGTATGTGAACTGTGAAAGAGAAAATTTTTTGTATTAAAGTTTACGTCCGCCTGCTGGACAGTTAATGAATCTTGTATGTATCGCACTTTCTGATTTGCCTAGATTTTCTTTATGTTTATACTAGTTTTTTTTTCAAACTGTTTATTGTATTTTCATACTACATACCACAAGAAGATGTTGTGCTTTAAGCGAGATGCGCAAAAAGTAGATACCTAAAAATAGAAAACTATAGTCTTAAATTTTAACTGTGAGCAGTACGCCGGCGCATTATATGCTGGAATGTGTTTTTTATCATGATTAAATATTATATCTATTATTATTATGTTTTTGTATTTTAGAAAGAAGTTGAAAATAGGAAACATACCTTTAATTAAAACCGATTTCAAGACGATAATTTTCACACTATTTTTTTATGTTTATTTTGCAATAAACTAGTAGTCTCAAAAGTGCGCCTATTTTACCCAGAACTACCGGTATTGTCGTATAGAATAATTCTTCCAATTTACTGACAGATAAAATGAGATATAATAAAGAAGAACAGTTTTCAGTTGCGCATGACAAACTGTTTTGAGGCAAAAAGTTTGGATAACGCTGCAATGAATGTTCAGCCCTGAATAAAATATTAACGATGCAAGGCGAATCGGACTTGTGGCAAACTAATTGGTGTAAATGATTCTGTAATATTTAAAATCAAATTTCTGAATCTATTTTCCTGAACGCTGCAAAAAATTCCATTCAACAAAAAACGATATATTGGTACAAATAGAGCAAAATCAACAAAACATGGTTAACGTTGGTTTTCACGGCCAATTAGAACAAATAGTTCTGCACATTTCAAGTATCAAAATCTTATTTTTTTTTTCATGAAAAATTAATTAAATTGCAAAAATTGGACACATTTATGAAAAATAAAATAAGATCAAGTTATAATTATTTTAATTTTTAAAGCATTAAAGCTAAAATAAATTATGAAAATTCATCACATAATATTAATTTAACATAATGCCCAATGCCATTTTAGGAACAAACAATCCTTTTTATCCACATTACTAAATGAGCAAAAGAGAGAGATGCCTAACGTATACCGTTGGAAAGTCAAATAATGTGGTACATATTTTTCCACAAACGAAAATCTTCGAAAATTAGCCCTGTTGAATGAACCAGAAAAGTTGTTTAAATATTCTTTTTTCCTTTTCTCTGTGCAATGCCAGTTTACAAGAATTAGAATTTCAATCTAAATCAATTTTGCAGAATTTCAGCACTAAGAAAAATTACTACCGTAAAACGGAGTTAATCGGAACACTTTTCAAAAAGCAAAAAAAAAGGGCATCTACCAATTTTTTTATTCTTTTATTTTTTGACTAGAAACTTCGGTCTTGTTTTGTTCTTGAAATTTTAAGCGAAAACAAAGCATTTTTTACAGTTTTTATGTATATTTTTTAATGGTGTTCCGATTCACCCCTACCTGCGGGGTGAATAACGAATATTATAATATTTATTTGTTCCGATTCAGACTTTAATAGGGTTAATAAAATTAGGCACTAATGATAAGGGATGAATAGGAGCACGTAGTTTCTGTCAAGCAAATCCATTATTTTCTATACAAGTAAACGTATGTCTTTTCAGAAATTAGAAAACAACTTTGAACTCAAGAAAGATTAGAATTTGTTCCAAGAAAATGTATTTGAATTGATAAATATGGGAATTTAATGCAAATTCAATTCACCTATGCCGTTCACAAAAGTTATCATATCCTTGAAACGAGCAGATGTTTGGATGTTGTCCTTTAGCTGAAGTTTCTTTATGACATCTTCTGGAACAGATGCGGCCTCCTCTTCTGCTGTTTCTTGAAATCTCCAGGTATGGTGCACACTTTTGTAAAATTTCCCCTCATAACCATCATCTTCTGGGTACAGAACTTTGATCATATAGGGTCTGTATGACTCTTTTCCATGCACTTTAACGACAAGAAAGTCTCCTGGAGCAAATTTGTTCGAAAGTTGGGAATTTTCTAGGATTCCAGAATCTGGGTCTTCTTCTAACGTAGTAGGCAATATGAACTCCTTATCATTGTCTTGAACAGAATAATTGGAATTTGAATCTTCAATGATGATCTTGTGCATAGTTTCTTTCGTATGTTTTTTTGTCTTTTTAAATCGCTGCATATTTTAATACGATCTACTAGTACGACCTCTTCCTCAGCACTTAGTACTGTTTTCCCTCCTCTCTTTTTTAATTAGTTTCCCCTGTCTGTGTAATGTTGTGGTTAACAGAGAATATTTCTCTACAACTTTTCTGAAAGATTTGAAGTTTTTTAATTCTTCTGTTGCCTGTGCCATATCTCTTGGATTGGAGGTTGGCGTTTTTCGTTCAGCTAAGTAATTTCTTGGCATTTTTAAACTCTTGAAGTAACTGGAACGAACAAAATATTGTTAAATACGATATGACATGAAAATATTACTGTACGGAAGAGTAAACCATGACAACAAAAGTGTGTTCCGATTCACTCCGTAAATCTTAAACCTATGATGTTATACGAAATTTTCCACTTTATCACTATGTAGTTTTAGAAATACATAAAATCTAATACAGGATATCGTTTATAGGTCTATCCCTAATAAAAAACACTACTCTTAGGTTTGGAATACGAAAAACTTTGTAGTTGCATGCAAAGTTTTGCAGATGTTGAAAATAGGAGGTTTTCGAGGATCTATTTGCAATTCTTTACATGACACAGTAGTGGTGCCAACATGACAAAACTGAATTTCCCAACACTTCATGATATTACCTTCTTAAAAAAAATTGACAACTAAAAATTATTCTCATGTATATTTATTTTGAATTTATTGGTATGACCGGGAAGTTTCGTTCCTGTTCACCCCGCTGTTCCTATTCGCCCCATTTTAGGGTATGTGTTTGAAAATTTATGTGTTAATGAAAATTAGGTATGTATGTTTTGTATTTTTAATCTTAAATGCATGGTGTAATAAAAATATATATGGGATGCAAAAAGAAAAGAAACTTTCTACTAAAATTTTTATTTAAAAAATTTTTAAATTGTTTTGTCCATGATCTATATTATAAATAAAAATACAAATATTTTTTACTAGGAAAATAAAAAATCGTGCGGTGCATGGTTAGATATTCGTGACTCGCCTCCAATCTACCTGATGAAGTATCTTTCGAATGTTAATTAGATATATTTCCCACCGAAAACACAAAGAAAATCTTTTATAATGTAACAAACTGTTAAACAGTTTACCTAAATGTTAAACTATTAAAGGGTGTAAACTAATTAGATGAAAAGATGTTGTACTTTTTAACTTAAAAATAATCATCATGGTTCAGCTTCAAAAATTATATTAACTTTCACAAAACATGGAGGAATATACATCACCCAATCAGAACAAATCGTTCACTCTCAAAATGTTACTTTAGATCACGAATCCGCCTGCACTGTAAAATATAACACATGTTTCTTAAACTAGGAAAATGTATTCTAACAACTAACGGAAGTATACAATAAACACAACCGAGTTACCTATAATTCAAAAATGCGTTCTTTATCTTTGAAACCAATATGTTTTTTAGGTAAAAAGAATCATTTATAAAAGTATGTCTTGGTGTCACTGATTTTCGAAAGGTTTACGAGTAATTTTTATAGTGTAATTCCGATTTCTCAAACCGAAATTTCAATTTTTAAGATGCTACCAATTTTCAGTTAAATATTTTTAGCTACGTAATTTAATTTTTATATACAAAAGTAACAAAAATTATAACTTTAATGCTAATATTACTGTTTTATATTTATCATGTTTGCCTGTAAAACATGTATGTTGAACATGAAAAGTTTACTTCGGAATTGTTCACATTCGAAAAACCTATTATCCGAGATGAAAAGACTCGTTAATAAACTATGAAAACTACTCAAAAATGTTTCCGAAAACCGTGGTAGCAAAAGAAATATTTTTTTTTTATTGATACCTCTTTGAATCTTGAAACTATATTGGTTTTTGATGTTTCTGAAAATAAATAGTGCTTTTTGGAGTCGTACGTAACTAACAAGATGTTATTGCATATTTTAGTTCGTGGTTATATTACATTTCTTTAGATTAAGAAGCATTTTTCGTTTTTTTCAGTGTCCTTGTGCATTGTTTTGGCAACTGACATCAAATCGAGTAGTGTAAGTTCGAATACCGATTCAGGATTGATTTTTCGTAATTTGTACGATTCCAACAGAGTTCCTTGTTTGATTAACCCTTATTTTTCAATGGATAATGATAAATCAATTTAAATATCAATATTTCGTCACTTGTTGATACCAGATTTACCTGTTTATGATTCATTCTATGCTTGTTTAAGGATGAAATATTACAAAAGTATGGTTTAATATTTTACCGTTTCATGAATGACATAAAGTACCATGTATGCTGAAAATTTTCGTCTTTATAATTTTCATAATTTTTTTATATAAATCCTCTTATTGTTTCAGCTTCTACAACTGTCAGTTTCGAAATATTTGGTACACTGTATTTGTGGGATATTTGAACCTGCCCAAGTATCCAATTTTTAAACTATTCTAATTGAATAAATATTAATAACTGGATTCAAATGTATAAAGACATAATAATTAACTTATTTCAGTAATTTAATTCATAATTGATATAAAATTTACTTTAAAATATCAACTATAATGCAATATTTTAATTCAAACTGAAAGTAAAAATATTATTAATGGAACAGAAGTGTATATTCTAAAAAATGAATTGTGCTATTCGGAAATCATTATTCAAAATATAGCTACGTAAACTTTTAATATGCATATTTTATACAAAACATAAATGTATCAGAGCTTGCGCTAAAAACATTGCATTAATGTCTTCAGAGGATTTTATTCATATACCACATCCAATGACCAATATTAGTTTATAATAAATAGCTTTAAAAACGATAACTGACTTATCTGGACATAAAAAAAATTACAGATTTATAAAATTTTAAATAGGAGATATAATAATATATTGAGAATTAGTAGTTTTACCCAGTGGCCAGATGAAATAAATGGTTTTGGACAAAACATTTTGGCTGTACAAAGAAAATTAAAATATATATATATTGTACACGAAACAAAAACATTTTATTAAATAATAATTTCTAAGGGAAAAATACTTTCCTTATTTATAAAGCAAAGATCCTTTTTAGTGGATCAAATACCATAAAGTGGGAAAGTTTGACAGTTTGAGGGGTTATGGGAAATATTTTATTTAAAACCATTTAAGGTCTTTTCTTAATTCGACATTTTCAATGGATAGAATTCATTATAAAATATTTATATTTGGCAAAATGATTGACAAGGTCGAATACACATTACGTTCATTTTCATAAAAATGTGGGTCTATAAGCATTTTTGATTCGGTGAATATCCCTGTATGTAGCTGTTCCTTCGAAGTACAGCTTTGTGAAAAAAATATACTTCCCTACTATCAAATAAATCATCGTATGAAAATGGGAATAGTATAAATCGATTAATGATGAGGTCTAATAATTAATGCAATGGTTTAATTTTACTTAGGGTTCTTGTATGTTCAGAACTAACAAACATTAAAACTAACACCTAATTTTGCCATCATATTTGGATTTTTTGTTCCCTCTTACCTCCGGATACCAAACGGAAATTCCTTCGGCCAAGTATTTTAGGATTTCTGCAGGTTTAAAAAGAGGAACACCTTATATAAATTCATTTTTTATCTTTGGAAATCAGGATGGATAGTTTACGGATAGTTTAATATGGATAGTTTTCAAAAAATAAAAAGAAAAGCGTCCAGTTAAACTGATGGCATTGATCTCACAGGCTATTCACACTAATTGTACATTATACTCTTATTATACTCTTATTTCAAAGAATAATGCTCCTCGAAAAATAAGAAAAACTACAAAGAAACCATTTAGCTAAATTAAGAGGGGGGAATTACCCCCCCCCATTTCCCCTCTTTATACTTAACCAATGAACCTCCAAATCTAATCAGGGAAGCGCCTTATCAGAATAAACCGGTGTACCAAATTTGAAGCAAATCGGTGCATGAAAAACGCCTTTATATATAGCCCCCGTTCCTCCCTTTATACATAACCAATGAACCTATAAATCTAATCAGGGAAGCACCTTATCAGAATAAAACTGTATACCAAATTTAAAGCAAATCGGATAATTCTGCATGAAAAAGCCATTTATATAAATTAAAGGGGGATTAGACTCCGTTTCCCCTTTATACTTAACCAATGAACCCTCAAAACTAATCAAGAAAGCGGCTTATCACAATGAACCTATATCCGAAATTTCAAGCATATCGGATATTTCTATCGAGTTACCGCGTTACGTACATACATACGTATAGACAGGACCTGTGGGCACATTAGCTCTCACGCTTTGATAGCCTGTGAGCTAATAACTCAAAAAATACTTGAAGGAAAAAGCTGTAGTTTTAGATTCGCTTATTTCAATCTGCTAGACATCGATTTCAGTTAAATAATTTAAATTTCTCTTAAAAAGTTCTCTTTTTTCTTTCAGCTATTAATTTGAAATGATACTTTTATATGTTTAAATTTGTTAATTGATATACGTAAACGAATCCATGAGAAAAAATTAAGTACACCATTAATTAATGAAATAATGCCCTTTGTTTTTGTACCAGTCCCATTTTTTATACGTTTATTTGCAGCGGATTTAGTGGGGTGGTATGCTGTTTTTTCGTTGACTGTTGAATGAGAGAGAACTACATTTACGAAAAATATTTATTGTATTTTTTTATTTTTTCCAGTTGGGTATCCCATGCGAGATATTCGATATTATTGGTCCGAAGGAGACAAATCAGTTGGGATGTCTAGTGATGTCGAACTTCCACAGTTTAAGGTCGTTGGTCACCGGCAAAGATCAAAAGAAGTGCCCCTTACGACAGGTAAGGAGAAAAGTGATCATCATCATTCTCACTGTTAAACACATAAAATGGTAGTTTGAAAAACCAAAAAACAGGTATGTTTCATCAGAGTGTATCAATTGTATCTTTTAAAAATAAGTAAACATTTTGAATCCCTGTTTTAAATTGGCAGGTAAGTGATTATTTCAATATTATTTCGTTTGTATTTGGTCATTTACAAGAAGAAGATAGTTCATTACTTTCATTAGGAAAAGTAAGTAACAAATTCATATAGTATGAATGACACAAATCTTTTAAGTATTTTAAAGTATTGTATATTTTCTTTTTAATTCTAAGCAAGCATTTTGAGAAAGTTTTGTATTGTTAAAGTACTATCACATGCCATTTTTACATGTTATTAAAGTTTTAATACATAAAATAAATTATTCCATTACCTTTGTTCCCAAAGTATCAATAATTGTTTAAAATATACATTTTGATTGAGAGAATATCACTTTACGTTGCGGTTACTTCTCAGCTAAAAGGAGAGAAAACTACATTCACTTTATTTGACATTTTGTTAAAAGTAGCTGAGACATAAAAGGCAATTTTTAACAAAGTATTTGAAAATGTGAAGTGAATTCAGAATTTCCAAATGTTTATTTTAAACAATTTGCATTTAGTGTTGTATATGGTTCAATAATTTCTTTTTCTTATTTATATTACTAATAAATGTTGACAGTAAAGTAAAATGAAGCAAATATTTGCATTATTTTGAGGCAAAATTGAACGGCATTTACATTCATAGTGTCATAACATGAAGGTTAAATATGGTTGCATAAAAAGAAAACGAAAATACAAATCTTTGACTGTGTACTATTTTTAAATGACTTAAACATAATTATGTCTGCGATCAGCACATACTCTTTGCGTACTCTTATGTTTATACATAGTTTTATAACGATTTATATAATATTGTGTTTGCTTGGAAGAATGCCATCTTTAGATAGGGCCACGTGAACTTTATTAACCTTCTTAACTTTCTAAGTTTGTGTCTTTATGCACGCTGTTGAAGGCATTTCACTCTCCTAGTTCGTTGTTATTTCATTTTATTAGAATAATACAGCCCTTAGGTACTGCACCGTGCAATTTATAAACTCATTCAACAACTTTTAAAAATTGTGTCACTGACCAGACATCTGAAGTAGTTCTACTCCTACAGTTTGATGCTATTTCGGTTGATTGGAAAAATACCACATTTAGATAGCGTCATTTTTTAACTCTACTCCCTATTAAGGTTCCTATGGAATTTCTTTTTCTTTAAATCGTTCTACTCCTCCGCGCTCCGGTCCGATGTTATTTTGTTTTCGTAGAGAAATGCTGCTTTAGTATTGTGCAATATAAATGTTATTGACCCTGTTTACTTCTACGGTCCATGGCAATTTCCAGTATCTTTAACCCGGGAGAACTCGCTAGTGAGAATGCCCAATTGCTTTTCTTTTACTTTACATTCATATAATATCAACTTTTTTTGGTTGGCTTAGTACTTTTATTCACAAAATAGGTAAAATAATTGAAAAACATTTTGAAATTGTAATTAAAATGAAAAATGATTTAAATAAAAGTCTTAAAAAAGTACGACTGTGAGAGAAAATCTCATGCAGCGAGTTCTCCCGGGTTAATTGATTCCACTGCTCCGATTGGATGCGGTTTCGTTTTTGTGAAAGAATACTGCCTTAGAATAGTGCAATATGAATTTCATTAACCCTGTTTACTTCTAAGGTTCCTGTCAATGAACATGATCTTGAAAGTGTTATACGTCTACCGTTTGATGCTCTTTCATTAACAAAAATTGCGGTTACCGCTAATGAAAAAATTCGAATCACTATAGTATGTAGAATAAGACCCTAGAACGGATAAGCCAAATTCTAAATATTTAAGAAGTTACACTCAATTGAAAGAAAGCGCGGACCGGCTACAAAACCGATATACGGGACCAGACAGGACACAGCTGCATGTGTGCTGAACTCTGTGTTTCGTTCGTATGTTTTATTGTCTGTATGTTTGACTGTCTTTTGCGTTATGAAGAAAGTTTAATAACTGAATAGGTTGCATAGATGATACACAGCATTACCTTTTTCTAAAATAAATATAAGAAAGTCTTCACGACTATATGAAATAACTTATAATATCATTCATTCGTGATTATCGAATTGTATAAGCACATAAGTAAAAAAAATATTTTTTTTAAATTAATTTATATAACTATTCCTGCATTTAAAAATAAATTGTTCATTTTTAAAACGACGTGTCCTTGAATGTAGGCTGACATATGTGGGCAAAAATGACGTAGGCTCTTTAATACGTTTCGATACAAAATGCATATCAACTGGTTGCTCACTGCAAAACTGTTAAAGAATTTCCAAGGTATATTGGAATTGGAGATGAGATGGGATCGGCCCGAGATCGAAGCCCGAAACAAGGCTCGAGACGCAATCAGAAAAGATTTTATTCTAGTCTATGTTCTCCTGCTCAAAAAGAAAATTTTATCTATTCACAAATATAAAAAAAAAGGAAAATTAGGTTTATTTTTAGGAGCAAGAATGTAGTCCAAATTTTTAAAGTGTTTAAAACCCTCTAAATGTCAGTTTGAAATGTTACTAAATTGTTATTGATGGGATATAAGTAGAAATTTTCTGTCTGATTTTGAAGCCTTTTCACGGTCAGTATTACTAACATAAAAAAGACATCTGATATCATTTCTCTATCTTCTATTTATATCTGAAGTCTTTTTAAAGAATTATTGGAAAACAGAACTCGTGTCTTTCTGCCATAGTTAGAGTAATTTTCGGATTTATGCCGCATATTTTTTTGAATTTGTGTATAAAGTCCCATGGTGGACATAAAAAAAAAATCATGCTGTGCTATTTAATGTTAAATATGCAACACGTGTACTGCGACAAAAAAAAATTAAAAACAAATAATTAATATTTTTTAACAATTTTTTACTAAAACATTACACTACGGCGCGCCACCCGGACATTCAGTCTGAGACGCCGCACTTCTGCGTTAGTTATGCCGCGCTTGAAATAAGAACAGAATGAAATTATAAATAAAAATGTTAAAAAAAATATTCATATCTGGACTATTATTTGCTATGTAATAACAAAAAGAAACTAAATGAGTACAATGAAATATAGTATTAGTAGATTCAAATTAATAATTGATTGCCTACTTTCACTATTAAAATTATCGACTTATTTTTTACATTAAATTTTAATTGTTGTTTCAGCAACAACGTAACATCAATGTATTAGAGAGAGAAAAGAAAAAAAAGTAAATATGTGTTTACATAATTTATTTGTTAATCCTTTCGGGACCGGCGGCTTTTACACAATTTTTTTTCGGTTCGCACCACTTTTTTAATAGAAGTTACCTTTACTTAATTAATCATGAAAATGCTCTAATTAAAGACAGCAAATATTATTTTTATTTTTTACTGGAAACAAATTCTGTATGCTGTATTTAAAGGTGCATATACGCACCCTTGGTCTCGAACGGGTTAATAGACCTGTTTTTTCGACCTGAATCTACACAAAAAGTGTCGAAAAAAAGTCTTTATGTAACTACATTTGACATATGATGCACCGACGCCAAATGCATTTCCTCTTTTTAGGAGTAGTTTTTTGACCTTCTTACTTTATATATTTCTCTTTTTATCCTTTGTTTTTTGTAAACTTGATAACATGCCTAACTTGGTTGGTCTGCGCAAAAAGAAAAGGAAAAATAAATGACACAAAATCATCCCGTACAAAAGAAACTGCGGCATATATACCGGAATCGCAGTGCGGCATGTATCCCATTTTGCATGGTAGAGACGTCGCACATCACAGTTACATGCAATCGCTAAGGAAAATTGCGTAACTATACACACAGTACTCTATACAAACGTTACACTTAGTTTTGACTTCGAAATCATGCATGCATTTAGTAATTAGTGTATGAAAAGCATTTAAACATAATGTGTTTAAAAGTTTCGATAGTGAAATCATGCGCTTACGTCAAAATAAGGATTGTACAGCTACAAGTAAACATCGAAATGGTATCCACGCTATACACTAGTTAAAATAATCTCTCAACTGTACGGTACATTTGACTACCATCTATCGATAATTGCAAGAAATACAAGGGGTGCGGCATCTATCCCGGATGCGGCGACTCTCCCGGAGTTACTCTATACAATTATATTTTAAAAGAATAATAAGTACGACTTTCAAAGATTTCTACCAGTAGCTGGGTGTAAATAACAAATATGGTATTTTAAACAGATTTTTTTCACGTGGAAATCACAAAAGGTTTCATGAGGAAATATTAATACTTATTTTTATGTAAGAATAGATTTTTAAATGAGATATTTTTTGGAAGACTTTAAAAATTTTATTAACAATTTTCTACGTCGTACTTTGTGTATCAGTCTCGGGTGGACTCTGGCACTCATAACACAAAACTTTTCAGCTTCAATCGGACTCGGCTTTCAAATCGCCGGGTTCTGCTAGCTTCGGCTTCAAACAAAGTGCCCGAACTCATCTTTAATTTCAATGGCAAACAAAAAAAAAGAGAAAATATATTTGAACATGATTTCTAATATGACTAAGAATATTAATGTCCACTAATAGAATGCTGACGTTAAAAACGTTTAAATATTTTGTCAAATATCTAAAACAATTAGTATTAATACTAATTTTTGTGTCATTTATAGTCGCAAAACTTCATTTCTAGCGAAAATAACATTAAATTAAATGTTTAAAAAAATTTCAAATTATTTACCGTAAAAATGAATAAATTAAATCACTGGAAAAATTTACAGTTCTAAAAAATATAATAAGGGCTCATTTTAGTACAAAAATCTAACATTTGTGTGTAGCACAGATTTTACTCAACCCTGAAATTTTCAAAATTTGTCATTTATTTAGTTTATGAAATGGATGATTCAATTGTTTAAACATAATTTGAAGAGGATGAAACAATCGAAACTCAGTTCAACAGTTTTGCTGCATACCAAAAAGTATACATACATAGTTCAGCAGTTGAGAAAATTAAAAATATGCGGAGAAGGCTTACAGGTTTCATAAAAATTAAGATTCGCCAAACATATTACATTTAATGTTATTGACCTCTATAAATATAGAATAAAATGAAATCTAGAGTACATATAAATAAGTATCAGTGTAATGTGTCATTCTCTTTTAAATGGAGCATTTTTTTTATTATTTTTTTATTTTTTTTATTTTAATTAAGTGTAAAAATATTTTTGGTTGTTTTGAATTTACCTAAATTCGTGATACTGCTTTCCGAGATTTTGAGATATCGGAATATAGTTTCGTGTAATTAATGTTGTATGGCTACCTTCTAATTTTATTATTATAAATTCCTAAATAGTTTTTACTTGTCCACGGAACTGGCGTGGTCTTTACGCGGATGATTATTTTTTCAGCGTTAGTTTTTTTTTCACACAAAATACAACGTATTCCTACATTTAAAACGACTAATGAGCATATCTGTTACACTACAGGCTTTCTTCTGTCGTCTGCTGAACTATTTAGAAGCTATTATTTTTACTTCTACGGAAATTATTACATTTTTTGTCACAGTACTTATTTATCGAATAAATTTAACTATACATAAAATACAAATAAGCAAAGTTATCCTTTGACATTTAAGCCTGAGGTTACCTTTATAAAACCCTGAATAATAATAAATAATGCAGCATGAAAAAAAAGTTCAATATTATCTTTTTGTATTAAGTGTTACAAACTCTTTAATACAGCACATTTCATACAAACTGTCTGTAACAGGACACGGTCACGAATTGTAATAATTTGTGGGCACATAGTTCATATGAAAAGCTATACATTCTTATTATTTACTTTTTTACGCATGTTTTTCGAATATACTACACCAGACTGCTATTATAACTTTTTTGTTTCAATTACCTTTTGCAATAAATATTTTTGTGAGAATATTCTTTAGAATTCTGGTAGAATGACTTTAATGTATGATGAATTTAACACAGCTTTCCAAGAGTCTGAATTGTACACTCATATAAACTTTTGTATAACAGAGTTACATATATAAATGTTTTTTTTTTTTTTTTTTTTTTGGACAAGCTACGATTTTTTAGATCGATATTTTAAATGCTGAGAGATTATAACTCTATAGCACCATGGACCAAATATATCCAAAATATCAATGCACTGTGAGCCAAATGAAGTTTTTATTATCGGCATTACCTTCAGACGAGGCGGGTCTCACCTGCGGCTAAGAGATTCTTCTTTTAAAACTCGTAAATTAGAGGTGCTTAGTTCGAACGAATGTCACCCTTGTCGGTAAAACCATTCGCAATTTTCATTTTTTTTTAAAAAACTTGAGTAAATACGGATTAAGATTCCCTCCGAAAGGCAAACGACCATCCCATGGCCTATATCCCTCATGCTCTAACAAAAATCGGGCTCGAACAAAAACAACCACTACCACCTTCACACGACGAAGAAAATTTGTCTTATCTACGTCTCTGTGAGATCTGTATTTATGAAAAATTGCAAAAGTCTAGAAAATCGGTTTCGGTGACTTCGCATTGAAGTCAGAAATTGACGGTGAACTTAGACGCAAAATTTGACCAAATATAGAGGTCACTATTTGGGCACATATCAGCATAGTAAGTGCATTGAAAGGTTTAAAAAATTGGATAAAATTCTCAGTTCAATGTTTTGATAAAATTATGACTACTATTTAATGTCAAGCATAAATGCACCCCGAAGTATAATTACTTCCGCAACTGTCTAAATATTAAATGTTGTACATACTTCCATTTTTGAAATTGTATCATCCAACTTTTGAGTGGCATGATATTTGTGTTAACTGGATTAAATCAGTACGTAAAATATATACTTAATGCATTGTTACCCAAATCTTCATACAGTTAAAAAGAGTCAAAATTTGTTTATGCTAATGTTAAAACACTGTTATAAACAATTTTGGAAATTTATATCTTAAGCAGAAACCCTATACATTTCGACAGTCCTTGACTGATGATTTTGTAAAATTTAATTCGTTCATTTTTTATAAACGAAAAAAGATAAGATTTTTTTGTTGAAAAGTAGAACATTAAGTCTGATGATTCGCCATTTTCCTAAAAATACAAAATTAGAAGAAAACAGAAACTCGGTTTGAACTAGGCATTTTTCGTGTCGTTGATTTTACAGGAAACCAATTATAGAAATCTTTGATATGCTGTGTAACACTGAGGTATAAGTGAGCTCATGTTTCAATAAAAAAATGCGAGGTTCATTTTTCAATTAATAAAATGCTGGAGTGACTCAAATTGACATTCCATACACTGGCAACAGAGTCCGGAAAGATATATATATTTTTTATTTGGTTTACAATAGAACCATCTGGATTCTTAAGCTTGACCTCCCGATTTGAAACTTAATATGTTGCTTCTGCAACACTAATGCTTGATTACATCATCGCAATATTTGTCACTTGCATTCTTTCACAAATCTTTGTGATTTTACTTATAGAACCTGTAGCAAAATAATTTGAAAAACGTTTAAAAATGCAGTAAATACTTAATCCTTTTACCGATTTGTATGAAATTCTATACAGTTCATGCAAGAGTTTATATTAAATCGCCAAATTGGAGCTCAATCGGAAATACTGCTTGGTCAGTCACTCTCACACACATGCACAAATCATGATTACAATACATTCATTAAACTATGCGTTTGGAAAGTAATAAAAGAAATAATAAAATGACAACACATTTTGAAAGTTGACACTATGTGTTTTCTATGAAGAGTCCGACATATTTCTACCTCGTTCCTAGGCATTAGTACAACATCATAAAATATGATTAATTTCAGTCCTAAAAATTCCCATAATCCTTTAATAGTAATCTAAGAGATCATAAAATTGTGTCTAAAGACAGAAATCTGTGCTTTGTTTTTAAAAAAAGCTTCCTAAGACTTTCGAAAGTTTAATTGAAAAGACTAGAAAATCTTTTATAAATCTCCCTTTTCATTTCTATTATTCTTTTTTCAAAGTAAATTTGTACGTTTTTCTCTTTCAAATAATACTTGTAAGTCCTCGCCTACTCACTCCTAAATTAAATTGACAAGATAAATGCTTATGAAAGGGTGTGCCTTCAAATGACTTTCAATAGATTAAAATATATTTATAATCGCTAATTAAATAATCCAAGAGTGGGAATGTGTCCAAAGTTCTAGACACGAAACTGTGGAAATGTCAAAGTGTAGAAGTGAAAATATTATTCTTCCGTTCTAGCGTTGAGAAAAAAAAAACGTTCGTCGCCCAATGTTTGAACTAAAATTACGACTGTCAAATTGTTTTTCAGTTTTCAATCGAATATGTTACATAAATCTAGTATATTCTCCATCTAAGAGGTTTAATCTCTAAATAATGCATAAATCGACATTTATTATTTCTTTCATTATATTCTGTTTATTCATGAGTAATTTTGCGGCCATTTCCCAATTTGTTCCAGAAATCAATTTAAGCTGGAAATTAACGGAAATCCTCCATTTTAAACAAACATAAAATTACAGGGATGTTCGGATAAGTGTGTTTCAAGCAATCTTCCGTTTCAAAAACAGAATCAGAATAAACTAGCCATAGTCCTGGGAAAACAATGTAACCATCCCGCCTAAATCTGCCATAAATTCAATAAGACTAGTACCAATCTATTAAAAATAACATCTACTAATTAATGCGGTACTAAACTTTTGCAGAGGGGTTGCCTACATATATGAATTGTGCCTTCTAACATCATTTTTGGACTCATCAGTAAAGTTTACGTAAGGATACTAAGCGGCTATTCCGTCCGGTAGTTACTAAAAAGCGTTCTATTACAGGCGTGGCCAAATTTGTGGACACTTTTAGGCAGCTTGCATTACAAAAAGTAAAAAGCTACCTATTGCAGCCTTCCGAAGGGAAACACTTCGGTAAATTTTGCTATATTTTCGACGATCATGACGCCCAGATCACAAAACTACCCTCCGTTGAAATGTTGACTATATATATACTATGTATATATATATATATATATATATATATATATCTGAATTTTGTCATGCTGTAACTTTCAAATTTTTGAGCTGATTTTGATGAAATGTTTCATGTGTATAGTACATACTAATGTCTCGACCGAGTTCGTTGGCCAGCTTCATCCGCCATCTTGTTTTAAAATGGCGGCAATTTGAATTTTTTTTAATTTTTTCTAACATTTTATACTTCTAGAAAATGTTACGTTTCACAAAATGCAAACTCTTATGGGTCATTCCATGTCAGTTCAGGCAGGCATGTAACCCACCATCACAGATTTTGATGAAACTGCGTGTGTTTGTTCCTTTTATTAAGATATGATTCCCAGTATTTTTTTTTACTCCTTGGTCAAATAGTTTCTGAGAAAAAAATTGTCAAAATTTTGAAAAACTGTCATCAGTTGGCATTCTTGACTGCTCGATTTTCAAATGTAGCATGACATAAATATGATCATATTTCAATATCTATTCCACAAATCATCTTCAAATAATTTATGCATAATATATAGGGTACGTATTTTATGAAAAAAATACTGTTACGCTTATATAACATTTTAAGTGTGTCTAAAAAAATGTTTAATCTTTGAAGTCGTGATTTTTTTATGAAAAATAATGCATTACCTAAAATAGCATTATTAACAAAAGGCGGTATTTTTATTAAATTTATTTTTTGTGGGGGATATACTTAAAGGTGTCCTTTACCTGATTCTGAAATAAAAGTAGTGGGATTTTGGGTGTTTTTAGTAGTATTTCATATTTAAAAATATTTTAAGGCGTATTTCAAATCAAATCAAGCAGAGTCATTCCATGTCAGTTCGCCTAAGATATTTAATTCACTGTCACAAATTTCAATGAAACTGGGTATGTTTATAGCTCATTTTAAGACAGGATCAAGTAAATTAAAGGTGATTACAAAAAAAATATTTTTTAAGATAAAAAAAATCTAAATTTTGAATTTTTTTTTTTAAATGTTTTTAATGGCAGATCTATATTCAAAGACTGTATAAAAAAAAGTCATTTCAATATAAAATCACTAAATAAGTTTCAAATAATGTATATGTGACAAATAATGTAGGCAGATTATTATTTATTGTTGTTTGTCATGTTTAAATGCTAAGAGTGTGTTTAATCTTGTGAATTCTTAAAATCAAGAATTTTGTGAAAAATAATGTGTTAATCAAAAATTTATTATTAACCGAAGGCAGGCTGTTATTACTTTTCTTAATTGTACGTAAAAATATCTTTTCAATAGTTATAAAATAAAAATAGTGAAAATATGAGCAATTTTAACAAAATTTTCATAAAATGTGAATGTTTAATGATAAATATTGAAGCTTTTCATGCTAAGATGTACTAAAATGACTACGATATCGTGTATTTCTACTCTTGCTTAAATATAATACATACAATAATAAAATAACAAATATTATTTACAGCAATAAAAATTAAATTAAATAGTACCAGTTCCTTTACCAACACTACATTGCTCAACAGCCGACTTAAAATCAACAGCCCGCACTCTTATTGAAAAATACTTTCAACTGTTCAAATAATAAATAAACTGCATTTAAAAATTTTAATATCAACTTATTATCTTAAGACGATAATAATAACTAAACAACATGATGAATTTATAAATCAGCTTTTAATTGACAAGTCATGAAATGGTCCCTTTAAATATTGTTGTTCATCGAGTCAATCAAAACAAATTATATAAAAAAAATAGTGAGCCTTATATGCTGACTGCAATGATACTTCTAACAAAACTAATTAATTCATTACCATCTGAAATCAAACCCGAAAGATCAAAAAGAAAAAAAAATCATCTGTAGTGTCAATGTGACATACTCAGTGGTTGTTGAGGTATGTCTTTGCGACATTTTCACATGTACTTCAATAAAATATAAACATGTAAGCTTTTTTCATTCATCCAAATTAAGTAAAACAATTATAAAATTTTGTTGTCATTACACCAGATGTTAAATTTTTCGTTACATACTATTAGATAAGTTCTTTACTTTTAGACATTATTGACATAATATCATAAAATTTACTATATGTATTTTCTGTAAGTGTATAATCAATATATATATGCTTTATTAAACATAAATGAATAATTTTTAAATAATTTGTTTGAGAACAGGGATATATATATATACACATATATATGTTGAAAATCCATCTTTTAGCAATATTGTGATGAAATAAATCAAATTACCGTAATTTCCGGCGTATAGCCCGCGGATCAAACAATCGTGTTTCGACCCAGAAATTTTTAAAAATAAAATGTAACTTTTTAGATCACAGTAAATATTGGTCTTCAAATACTGAATAAAATTTCTGGGTCCAAACTGAATTGTTTGATCTGCGGGCTATACACCCGAAATTACGGTACATATCATTAGAAACTGAATAAAGTTACAAAAGTGCAACGCATTAAGTTTTAAATATTTTTTTAGATATAGTTATTTGAAAGATATAAATATAATATATTATGCATTTTTTGCATATATTTAAAGCACAATACGTCAAAATTTTCTTCAACAGAGTGAAATTTGGTATTTTTTTTCCATATTAGCAGCTCAATGCTAAATTTTCAATATTAACAGCCAAATATGAGTTTAAAGATTAGGACTGTCATTTTGAAAATTTCTGTTGGGCGGTGTGGAGCTAGTGATTTTTCTCTTTTTTGTGAAGGGATAATTGCTCTTCGCCCTAGAAGTTTTACTAAAAAACAATATTGTTTATTTTTTTCCTTAAGAAACGAACATAAAAGATAATTTGAAAAATAAAATAAATGTATAAATAAAAATATTTCCAGGTATGATACATTGGATAGGTTTTACATTTGAAAATATTGATAATTTTAAATATGATTTAAATACTACTAAAACCATCCAAAATCCCACTATTTTTATTTCAGATCCAGTTATAATGTAGTATTATGTACAATTTAAAATTAAAAAATTAGTCATAGAAACTCCGCCTCTGATTGATAAAGATTTTTTAATAATTTCATTATTTTTTGTAAAATATTTTTGATTTCAAAGATTGTACAATTTTTTAGACACATTTAAATATTTTTTAACATTACAGCAATATTTTTTTCATAATCTACATACTTTATTTACCTTGCTTAAATTATTCGAAGAAGATTTCTTTATTAGTTATTGAAATATGATTTTATATATAAAATGAGGCCTTTGAAAATTGAACAATCATTAATGGCAACTCGTGGCATTTTTCCAAAATTTTGATCTCCAAAAAAAATCTCATGTGTTCACTATTTTTATTTTATAACCATTTAAAAGATATTTTTACGTACAATTAAAAAAAAAGCAATAACACCCTGCCTCCGGTTAATAATAAATTTTTGATTAACGCATTATTTTTGACAAAATTCTTGATTTTAAAAATTCACAAGATAAAAGACACTCTTAGTGTTTAAACATGATAAAAAACAAGAAATAATAATCTGCCTACATTATTTGTCACATATACATTATTTGAAACCTATTTAGTGATTTTATATTGAAATGACTTTTTTTTTTATGTAGTCTTTGAATATCGAACTGTCATTAAAAAAATTTAAAACAATTTTTCAAAATTTTGATATTTTTTATCTTAAAAAATATTTTCCTTAGGATCAAGAAAATTAAAGGTGATTACGTCTTAAAATAAGCTATAAACAAACCCAATTTTATTGAAATTTGTGACAGCGATTAAATGGTTTAGGGGAACTGACATGGAATGACTCTGCTTGATTTGATATGAAATGCACCTCAAAATATTTTTAAATAGGAAATTCTACCAAAAACACCCAAAATCCCACTATTTTTATTTCAGAATCAGGTAAAGGACACCTTTAAGTATATCTCCCATAAAAAATAAATTTAATAAAAATACCGCCTTTTGTTGATAATGCTTTTTTTGTTAATGCATTATTTTTCATAAAAAATTCACGACTTCAAAGATTAAACATTTTTTTAGACACACTTAAAATGTTATATAAGCGTAACAGTATTTTTTTTCATAAAATACGTACCCTATATATTATGCATAAATTATTTGAAGATGATTTGTGGAATAGATATTGAAATATGATCATATTTATGTCATGCTACATTTGAAAATCGAGCAGTCAAGAATGCCAACTGGTGGCAGTTTTTCAAAACTTTGACAATTTTTTTCTCAGAAACTATTTCACCAAGGAGCAAAAAAAATTACTGGTGATCATATCTTAATAGTAAGAACAAACACACGCAGTTTCATTAAAATCTGTGATGGTGGGTTACATATTGATATTTTACTGCCTGATTTGACGTGGAATGCCCCTTATGTATCATTTTAAACAGAATGTTACAATCATTAAAAGATATTTTAAAGAGTAACGCAGTGTAAGTTAACAACATAGGTCATTTTAAAGAGAAAGTTAGTAAACCTAAAAATTTTCACAAGTGTCCACAAAATTCAAATGGCTGCCATTTTGAAACTAGATGGCGGGTGAATCTGGCCAACGAACTCGGTCAAGACTCGGTCAAGTATGTACTATGCATAAGAGAAATTTCACCCAAATTGGTTCAAAAATTCTAGAATTACAGCATGACAAAAATCAGATATATATATATAAGTCAGCATTTCAACGGAAGGTGGTTGTGGTATCTGGGGGGTCATGATCGGCGAAAATATAGCAAAAATTCCTGAAGTGTTTTCCTTCGGACGGTTGCAATGGGTAGCTTTTTACTTTTTGTAATGAAAGCCACCTAAAAGTGTCCACAATTTTGGCCACCACTGTATATTTAGCCTTAACAAATCAGCTACTTTTCTGATAGCATCCTTAAAAGTTTTATTTCTAGATTTGTTTTAGAAATTTTAAATATTTAATAACACTAACCTTTTATTATGTTCTTTACCTTTTTCACAGGGTAAACTTTTCATGTTTCAAATTGCGAGGCGGTTCCTCCCCTCTGTGCTGTCATTAATTTTTATGACGAAGTTTGTTTACAGTGAATGAGACAGCGTATTTAGAATATATAAATTAAATTTTACTCTACGTAGGGTACCTATACCAAATAAGGCCACCTTAATGTTCCAGATCCCAATGAACTGTGTTGTATATAAATTCACATTTTAAAGGTTATCGTTAGCAATATTTATGAATATTTTTATAATATTAAATCATTTTTACGCATGCCGCTTTTTAATTGTGGACAGGACAGTTCAATACAAAAGACACATTAAGGTCGCTTTATTAGGCGTGTGAGTTTTAAATAAGGCCATTATTTTCTTAATTCATGATTTAACTTTAATTAACAGATATTTTGCAGGTATTACATCAAAATAGGAAAAAATAAATTGTTCTTATTGTAATGCACTGTTCTGTGGCTATTTATGGGTATGCCTTTTCAAACAGTGAAAACGGCTGATTCCATTTGCACTGCTCTTTATTGGGCCCTCTTTACTATTAATTTGATAGATTCCATAGGTTTCTAAACATATTGACACACAAAATGTTAAATTACTCTGGGTAGTCATAACATTCGGCGAAAATAAAATGTCCCTTTAAAAGAACAGGGAGCATACTGTAAGGCCTAATTAGATGAATTCTGGTTTTTACATTTTCTACTTTTAATCCTTTAAAGAGCCTCAGGGAAAATGTGAAAAATAAAGACTATTTTCAACATTTAATATCTTAAAATATATATGATTTTAAAACAGAATTTTAATTGGGATGAAAGATATAACTATGCTCTTTCATATCATGTTTTTAAAAAATTGCAAGATGCAGAATTAGCATTTACAGAGGACTCCAAACTGTGAGACATTTGACGAGAAGAAAATTAGCATAACAGCTTACGCGCATGACTACAAAATAAATTTTGCAACCAGGATGAAAATTTTGGCACCTACTTATACTTCAGATTATAATAATTACCCTGAATCTATATAAATTTGTATTTAAAGCATTATTATATATATATATATATATATATATATTTTTAAGTTGTATTTTGCTAATACAAAATTTTGGAAATTTCAAGAGTATAATTAACTAAAAAAATAGTTTTTTGAACAATAAAAGAAAATTTTAGGTTCAGTTTATACGAACTAACGTAAAACATATATTTTGAAAATTTCATTAAAATATATTCAGAAGTTTTTGAGATATCGTGAGCGTTATGCCCAAAAACGTCATTTGGAGAAAAATGACTTCAAAGTTTTGGAAGCGCCACTTCAGCTATTGAGCGGGTATAATTCTAAAAGCCATATTTCCTGTTCTAATGGGAATTTCAAGGAAACAAATATATCAAAATATTAAGAATATCTAAGAGTTTAAAATCTAAAAAAAAAAAAAAAAAAAAAAAAAAAAAAAATTGAAAAGTTTGAAGCTTTAAGTTGAGATCTCACCGGAATTTTCGAAAAAAATTATTTCCAAATAAGGAAATACAAATTTAGAAAAGTAAAATTTTACTAACAAATGTGTAAAACTGGATTAAAAATATGTGGGATAAAATATATCACACCACCCTTCACCCGGTTAAGCACATTATTTAAAAATATAGAATATTTCAATATGCATTCTAAATTATTGTTAAGTTATCGCGAACATCGTGCAAGGATTGCAATATCAATCAATAATTTAGCAATTCAACAAAAAGTGGCCGATTTGGAATTTGGATAGATGGAAATATTTCTAAGCGTATTAGACCGGGAGCTGGCAGCACAGACACATGGTTCGTACGGATACCGTTATTTCGCCCGGAAACTACCAGTGTCTTTTTATAGAAAAAGAAATCTAGGTTAAACGCGCAAAATTTCGCCTTCTTTTAAGAAGAGATTTTCTATAAGGTAATACTGGTGCCGTAAATTTTCTGGTCTGCAAAATTCAAGGAGTCGTTCGAACCATGAGACAACCACTTCATCGAGTTGGAGGCTTAAATTCCAGAATTAGCTACAATTCTATTCCCATATTAAAACGCAATCGGTCTGCCAAGTCATATCTTGATGGTAAACACCTTAAAACCCAATTTTACCGGTTGAGTGGTAGGTTTACCATTGTGTTTTCCTGCTCTCAGTCCACCATGTTTTCAAACCTTTGGGTGCAGGAAAATACAATGGTAAACCTACGAGTCGACTGCTAAAATAGGTGTTTTCCACCAACATATGACTTGGCAGACCAATTGCGTTTTAATATAGGAATCGAGTTTTGGCTAATTCTGGAAATTCAGCCTCCAACTCGATGAGGGAGTTGTCTGTGCTGGCGGCTCCGGTCTATATAACTGAAACCCATAGTTTTGTGGATGGGGAAATATCTCTACTTTCGGGTATCAGCACTTGTAAGATACTTTAAGAACATATAAGAAGGATATTAGAAGTTTTCTACAATTTCGTTATTGCTTTTTTCTAAAGACCGTCACGTGCATTATAACGACGAAAAATTTCTTCTAATATATAATATTGGGTTTATTTTGGGTCTTAACCTTCAAGAACGATTAACTTGTTGACAAAGCAAAGTTTCAGAGGTTCCCATAATTTCTTGTTCAAGGAAATGAATTTTTAGAGGAAGTTCTCTCTATGATTTTCCCCAACAATCCAGCACACACATGCTTAAGGCCAGATTTCCTTTTTTATTTCGCAGAACAAAAATCTGTCTGTAGAATTAAAATAAAGTGATGCATTCTTGATTTTATTGCCCATTAAATTTGAAATATGTCCTTCCTGTGACGGTTCTTACATTTTCTGTTATGGTCGTTACATTTCCCGTGACGGTCTTTACTTTCCAAATGCTTTCTCTAAATATTGGTACTTACCTCCACTTCGTGAAGAGGAATTTATCCTTTAGTGATATCAACATGTTTCAATATTGTTCAATAAGCAAACATATTAACCCAATGTGTTTCATTAAAAATTGGGATCTGACGTTTGTTACAAAAGTAACTAAATATGGCGACTTAAAGACGCCCGTCCACCCCAGGTCCTAATGCTGTTTCATCCACCTAAGTAAAATGTTAGTAACAGTTCGAATTGATTGTCTTAGAGTAACAGACGTGAAGGTCTGCATAAAATGTGCCTCAATATTTTTGACTAATTTGAAAGAAAAAACGATAAAAGTAAATCTTCGGTCAGCAGGGCGAAGGAAGCTTTTTTCTAGACGCATTGTTCATCGTTTATCCGGTGCTAACGCCTTCAATTTCGAAGGAGAATCCTGTTTATATTAATTGTATTTGATAAATAACTATTATTTCAAGAATTTAAGTCGTATTCGTGGACAAATAAATAGCTACTAAATAGTTAAAAAGATGAAAGAAAAATTCCTTCAGAATGAATGTAAAGTGCGTTAATCATTTTAAACATAGAACAATGTTGCAAGTTTTATCGAATTGTAAGCAAAGATTTTGTGCTATTTGGGTTGTGTGTGGTACGCTAACATCCAAACAATAACAAAAAACATTTAAATTGCATATATGTCATTTATTTAAGGGCCAGATAACTTGAAACATTTTGAAAAAATATTGTTGTGGTAGGTCCTGTTTGAAAAATGATGGTTTAAAATATCCCACACATAATGTTTACTTGAGGAACTTACATAAATGGTTAAATACAATTTTAAGTTTTTAAAGCATGTAAAGCGTATTGCTTCAAATCACTCTTGCAAGTAAACCTCATATGAGGAAAAAACCCAACGCAAACGGTGTAAATATTATTTTTATTACTGTGACATATATAAATATCACATGAAGTTCAATATTTCTTGTGAAGTATAGAAATAGAAAACATAAATATTTCTTTTTCTAATTTTTAGTAGAAACATCCATCATTGAGAATTCTTTTTCTGTGTTGCTTGAGAGAAGATTTTCTCAAAGAATATGTACTCTGATATCTAAAAAAATATGACCAAAAGGATTATTTTAAGCTGTTTACTTGTGAAAGGGTTAAAATATCACAACAAATTGTTTATTAACACTTAATATTTTGTGGAGCTTCTAAATGTTCCCAAATAGAAGAAATTCTCTGCTCATTATTGAATGTTTGTGAAAGCCATTGCTCGATTGAGAAAAGATTGTTAAATGTTAGGCATACTTGCCAACTTTCCCTTAAACTTTCGTAAAATGTGAGTTAAATTGATCCAGGTTAAACACGTTTAGAACCAGAAATTTACTAAAGAAATTAATTCAAATAGAGTTCATAGAGAAATACGATTTCAAATATATAATGATGCAAAAAAAATAAATTTTCTGGTTAGTAACGCGTATAACCTGGGTCAACTTAACTCACATTTTTCGGAAGTTTAGTTGAATGTTGGCAAATAGTGTTAGGGTAAAAAGGCTCCCCTTATTTGGACCGTATCTGATCAGGATTCTGAGTAGATAATGGTTCGACCATTATTGGTCTTATCGTGGCAAAAGTTCCGTCGAGGCAGACATCACTTGCTGTGGATCAACATGGGACAACAATTAGCCAACGCTGGCACAATCAGTTTGTGCTACTTGTATTCTGTCAGATTCGTTGTGTAATCAGTGTAAAATTTATAAAATTCAAAAACATTTGCTCTTCAATCGATTTTTAATATGTTATAGGGACAAAATACTATTTTCTTGACCATTTAAGAGCATATCACGCAGGAGATGATAAAAATATTAGAAGTTGGCTAAATATAAATGTGAATGCATAAAAGAGTTCTCAATTTTTTCTACAAAATAACCTTACACTTTAATGAACTGGGTGAATTTACTTATATTTAAAATTTTTGCTGTACGAAAAAGCCATCGAAAAGAGTTTTAACTAAACCTAAGGGAAGGTTCTCTCTGAAAACTTTCGAAAATATATTTTTTTAGTTTTTTTTTTGTTAAGCTTTAAAATGTCACAAATATGACTTCAAAGCAGTTTATTTCTTGGTTGTATCAAATATATAGGCGTTGTGAGCTAATGTAATACACTGATTTTACAGGAATTGTTTGACAACGAAACATTGTTTAATCCTTTCAGGAGCACAGTAATTCTGTTGCTAAAATGTTGAAAGGATTGATTGTCACCATGATTTACAAACAATGAAAATAAGCAAAAGCTTTTCGCCACATACATTAGGAAAATAAAATTTTATTTCAAAACCCTGGTGTCAATTTGGCATTTTAGAATTAAAATTAGGTGGGTTAAATTATAAACCACCGCCCTTCAAGGGCTTAAAGAATCCATGTGAATTTTTTGTTTCACGTAATTTTTAAGAACTCGATCACCCTACACCGATTTACTGCACATGTCGTGCATGGCAAATATAGAGACGTTTGGATCAAATAAAATATCGACATTTTTACATAAAAAATATTCACATACTTAAGAGCCTACAAGTCACACGACAAAACTTGCAAACTAATCTAATTCCCATGGGAGTGATTATTTTTAGATTTACCAATTGTATTTCAATAATTAATTATTAATATTATTTTTACACAAATTTGATAAAAGTGATCTTTTTGTTTTTGAATTTTGGTTGTAGATTTTTTATGAGGTCACTTTCTATTTTGATACCGGTGTCGAAAGTGAAAGTACCTTCTTCAAGAGTTCCACCAAAATCTTAAACAAAAAAAGGCCCATTCAGGCATTGAACTCAGCTATCCTACATATATAAATATATATTTATTTAAATACTGAAATCCAAACTTGAAATTTGTAAAGGTAGGAATAATTCTATAGGAATAAAGTTAATTTCCGAGATTTTTTGTGTGACTAGCGCAGCTCATACGCGGGACTACAACAAACTGAATGACATCTGCCAAACCCCTTTTCCATGTGCATTATTTAAACAGAAAGGAAACAAAATCTTGAAAAAATACCGAAAATCATGCCATATCGGAATAAATTACACCTAATATATTTTTAGTTCTTCTAAATATTTATTACTGAGTATAAGTTAATTATAACTTAACTATATATAACTATTGCTTTTTTATAACTACTTTTTGCCTATCGATCCACTTTCAGTTTATCTATTGCAAAAACTTATAAAACAAAAATATTGAAATCGTTTTGAAATTGTCGAAAAATATAATTTCAATAGGATATTGTTTTCGGTAGGATTTCCGAAATGACACACGGTCCCCTACAGTACACGGTGTTTAAAAATCAATAATTTAATTACAATTTTCTAAGAATTCATGAAATATTAAAAACACAACAAATAAATAAATGCAGCTCAAAATTGTAGAGTGTAATGGGAAAAATAAATTTTGTAAATCTGTTTCTTTTTAAATTTTTGATAGATAATTTTTTTTTTAATTCAACATTATTTGTTCCTAATAATCCACTTTAAATCTATTTTTAGTGTAAAATATATTTTTAATTTATTTAAAATAAGTCATGCGTATTAGGTTAAAATGCTGAAAACTTATCTAATTTGTTTTCGCACGTACTTAATTCGTATATTATGTTCTCCCATGAACAGTTTTCTACCATTAAATTTCATTTAGCATCAAGTATCGCATGATTAGACAATGACCGCTATATTTAATGTTCTAAGTTTGTAATAATGATTGCTGTTTAGCTAAATGGAAACATTTCAGCAATAGCTTTCTAAATTATCTTATTAATCGTTCACTGCTCAGAACGATCGTGACAGAAATCCTATCACAACATCAAGCTAAACATTTGCATTAAGCGCATACAGTAACTAAACTATTTTTGACTGAAATTTCCTCGATTTATAATTCATGATGTGTGCAATTAGTCCCACGAAAATTTGTTAAATGATCTAAAAAGAGATATCCCGGTGTTTTAGCTTGATTTCTGGGGCTTACTTTCTAGCTGAACAGAGATATACAATGGTGTTTTGAGTTAAGCGAACTTCATATAATTCCGAAAATAGAATCAGTGTTTTGAAGAAAATTGGTAATGATTTTTCGGATTTCACTAACACTTAAGGGGACAACACAGATTGCGAAATTTTATGGAAAACAGATGATACTGGCGTAAATATTTCTCGGGAACTACTGAAATGAATTCTGTAATTTCGTTTTCCTTTTTTTGGTATTATGGTTATGTGTATTTTCATCTTTTTTCCTAGAAAATCAATATCTTTTTAGAAACTTTCACATCTAAAAAGAACTTTTATTATAGAGGGGTAATTAAAACTGTTTTACAATAGTTTCTTGCCTAACGATAAGTTTTTAGTTTATCTATTGCAAAACAGTTGAAACATAAACGTTTAAATCGCTTTAGTAACTCCCGGGAAAAATTAATTTCAATATTAACTGCTTTTAGTAGGATTTTGGAATTGTTGTTCCCCTAAAATACAGTGTGTTTCAATATTTATAACTGAATAGTGAACTGAATAAAGAAATCTGTGTCAGCTCAAAATTACACAATTTAATGTTAAAAATAAATTACATTTTCGTCAATACATATGGTACGTCACAAAATGTAATAAAAATGTTCAAATGATTTTAAAACTTAAAAAAGTAAATTTTTCTCATTTCAGTCGCTAAATAAAATGCAAAGTTAAACTCATATAATTCTTCTTATAGCATCCTTACTCGTTGAGACAATGTTGTTTTATCTATTGACGAAAATTTGAGGGGTTTTATTTTAATTACTGTCTACAATGTTTATAAATTACCTTATGGACAAGTTACTTATTTCATCTTTTTCTTTATTATACTTAGCCTTTTTTAATTGGAATTTTCTTTTTAAGACATTCTACACAAAAATAAACAATTTTGAAGAAAAATCTGATCTTCAACCCTGATGCGAAATAAAAAAAAAAAAACTTTTTAGTTCGTTTTATAATCATGCCAGTAAAATTTTTATACATCGTGTATATATAAATTCCACTTTATCTCACCACTTAACCCATTTGCATCCGAAGTTCATATAAAGAATTTCCTTTTTATTCAGAAATTCAGCTTTCATATCAAAAATTATAAATAGTAATTTTTGCAATATTTAATGACATACCTTTCATGATTAAATAATGAAAAAGTTCTTCTGTATTTCTAGTTTCAAAATGTATGCAGAATTTCTGAATGAAAAAGAAATTCCTGAAATGGACACATTCGCATATATGCGCTGATCATGCAAATGGGTTAATACTATTATGGACTATTTATTCCCGTTGGACATCATTTTCTTTTATTGGTTCAGTCGTATTGTTTTAAAGTGGGCTTTTGAATATTGCTTCTTCAACATTTTCCCCAAATTATTCTATTAGAGTATCTTATTTTTTCTATTCTTTTGTGAATAGTTCTTCTTGGTGCAATGCATCACGATGACATATTTCTCCAGTTTGCCATGCTTAATATGATTCTGTCATCGAATAACAATGCTGTATTTATGCCCATATTAACCATCTACCTCAGCCTAGAAAACCTCGAGCGAAAACTCAAGTGGTAGTCATCATTCATCTGATTGGACTCCAGCCGTGATCATGTCTGTCATGTTAATCGTAAACTTTATTTGAATGTTCGATCGAGATTTTCTAGGTTTAGGTAAATGGCGAATACGAACTATAAGATATTCTCTTATTAAAGCATTTGTAACCTTTTTGAAAAATCTATACGTATTCTACTTTAAAATCTTAGAAATTTCATACGGTTGCTTATTCTCAAATTTCTTCAACCTTTCTGAAATTTCCTCAATTATAATTCAGTATAAACAAAACTGCAAACTGCCTCATTTAGCTGCAGAATACACTTTACAAATTTCTCATTTGCAAATCAATATTTTTAAATTGTCCTTTATTCATAGTATATCATCGGTGTGTGTGTAATGTTGCATCTTTTAATTTAATTTTAATTAATTTTCAGTTTCTTTCACCGTATACTTTCATTTACGGGGCTAATCATTCAAATTATTTCGAAAGTAACTTTTTGAAGGGTGGTTGTACATTATGTATATACTTTATTTTAAGTACAATCTTCCAAAATTGTACCAGCATTTTTTAATAAAATTTTGCTTTTATTGTATACTGAAGGAACCCTTTATTTATTTTAAAATCGATTTTTTTGTAATTTCTAGCGGCAGTCAATCATTTCAAATTTTTTGCGAATTTGGTATTTTCTGAAAGGATCCTCATAACATAACTGCAACATTTTTTTTTTTTAATGTAGAAAGATACAATGTTAAACGCCAATCTCAGATATTCTACCTACTGAGAATAATTTAAACATGTTAAATAACAAATGTAGGAAACTGATTGCGAAAAACGTTTCCTTTGGTGTAATGTTAGATTGCAAATTTTAATACTAAGTGATGTTTGAAGGTTACCGTTCATCGGCCCAAAAATAGGTTAACTTGGGGATTTTTTTTCCATAGAAAGACAAATGTTATACAAATACTGAATTTACCTATTTACCTATTACTATTAGTTTTTACCATAATGTTTTTATAATACCATAATTACTGAAATTTATGTAGGTATTGTAACTTATAGAAGTAGGGGGCATGAAACAACGAAATTTATAAAAATTTATGTCGTTTGAAAAAATATAATTTTTTTCGAATTATGTTTTCTCTGTGGTTCAAAGTGGCATAAAAAAGCATACATAAATATTGTTTTTTAAGGTCAAGTTCAACTTGGTTAAGTTCAAGTTCATAATATTTAAGTTGAAGTTCAATGGGGAATAAAAAATATTAATATATATATATATTTTTTTTTTCATTTGAAAGGTGCATGGTTGCTCGAAATAAATAATCTTTCATTCCCAAAAAACGCTACCTTAGACGGTGCACTGAAAAATGCCGTTTTAAGAAAAAAGAATTGAATGATTTACATAAAAAAAGAGTATAAACATTTCTAGTTATACGTTATATTTCTAAATTTACACCTAGTCTGCACTTCCTGGATTTATACCTGTAAAACAAAGAATTCAAGGCGCACGCAGCTGTGTCTCGCATACCTCATTTTCAACCGGCTAGGGCTCTCTTTCAATTGACTGTAATTTATTAAATACGGGGTGATTCAAAATGGATGGGATTGCTAAAGTATTTTGTCCCATTCATTTTGAATAACAATGTATTGCGAATTTAACCTTACCATCTAGGATCTTAAGCTCAACAATATAGGGAATCAAAAAATACAAAAAAAGATTTATTTTTCATTAACGGTAACCTCCCCTTAAGGTACATGATAACAAAAGGCAGGCTTTACAAAGGCTAATATTTTTTTTCATTCTAGTCGTAACCACTGTTTAAAAATATATTCTGTATAACAGACTTTCCTTGCGGTTGCTGTATACATTTCCGGCCATCGAGATTGCACTATCACTCTAAAGTGTCAGCTGAGTCCGAGGTGGTCATCCCTGTCATCCCTGTTGTATACGTAAAGGATTATTGTTTGAAAAACTTCTGCGCATGCGCGAACGATAACAATTTTTTTTCAGGATTTAATCCTCTCGCTGCGTAATTTTTTTTTTTTTTTAAATAAAAATAGGTTAAACAATTGTCCATTTTTTATTACATATTTCATATCTACATATATTGTAAAGTTAAAGTATGTGAGGATTTTTTAGAGGTTTTTTTTTATGTAGAATTAGATCATAAAAACGGTTGTCAGAAAACTGAATTTGAAGAATAATCATATAAAAGCGAAATTCTCAAAATTAATTTTGCTTAAAATATGATCTATTTTAGGAAATACGAAGGTAAAACATATATATTAATGAAAATATACAAAATACTTTAAAAAATTGTACAAGAAATGAAGTTTAGTATGGTAAATTTCTAAACAAGGTTCGAGGCAAAGACCTACTTCGCAATCTTTCCACCACATTCGCATTTCTTTGTAATTTTTTTGCCAGTTTCAGTTTTTTTAATAACAAACAGCACATTGTCTGCGATTCTCTTTCGTGATGGGATTGGGAGGTATATAGCTTGAAAAATGTGAAGCAGTTAGTATCATGTGGGTGGAGAAATCTTTGAGCTTTCAAAAGAGTGCGCTGAATGCTTGCAAAACAAGTTTTCGAACATCACAGAAATATGTACAACTAATGACATCTGTTAACCCATACCTGAATCAACAATTAAATGTCTCAAAAAACCGAAATTGAATCCTTGAACGTGAAAAGAGTAGGTTGTGTTTTTAAAAGGAAAAAATGCATCCCCGCGAAAGTCACAGGTTGCGCAAATTTTGCTACTTTTATGTTACCTGTGGAAATTGCGGGATGCACAGCGAGAGGGTTAATAGTCAACTCTATGCAGCAAATCATATAAAAACTGGCCAAATATCGTGAAAATTCAGAAAGATATCGGCGATAGAGTAAGCTGATTTCTAGTTGCTGTCTAAAAGCAGTTGAATGATTAGGGATTTTCCACAAATTGTCATTTTTTTATTAACTGACTTTCAGAAAAGGATTTAGTATGTAATGTATGTCAACGATTAGAATTGTAACAAATGCTTCGGTTTTGATACTTCCATTTTTTTTTTTTTTTTGGAATAGGTTCGTTCTGATGATTTTCAAAGAAGAACTAAAGCATCAATAAAACATGCAAATTAAAAAAAGACAATATAAGGAAAATTTCTTATCATTCAAATATTTTTAGAGAGCAACTAAAAATCAACTCACTCTATTGCTCTATCTTTTTGGATTTTCACGATATTTGACTGGATTTTTTTAATTTCTCCGTAGAGTTGACTATTAAACCATGAAAAATATATTTGTTATCGTGCTCGAATGCGGAGATAAAAAAAAATCATACAACTTCTCATATTTCATCAAATATTCAATATATTTATTTTCCAATTACACTACATTGTTTCCAATACGTTTTACAAATGTTTTGTAACTGCCGTTAAATTTGGTTGAAAACCCTGCATGGTATGAGCTAAAAACATGCTAGGATTTTTTGAAAGTTTAAAAAAAAACGCTGTCTTTCCATGAGTGTAAGTGCTATTCTTACACGAATGAATACGTATATTGTACAATATCCACATATGTGTCTGCTGTAGAGAGAGATCATTTCGAGCATTTTATTTTATAGATCCCAAAAATTATTATTTTTCTTTCATATATTGTTGGCCTGTAATTGTCCTTCTTATCAAATCGACGTTGATAAATATGACTTCAAACATATTCTTTATAATCCTGAAGTTGCAGAAAAATCCGACAAATATATTTTTAAATATTCGACAAAATGTCTAAAATCTAAAGTATCCGGTGATTAATGGTCATATAGTGTATATCAGTTTAATATATGTCAAAAATGTAATTCTTAATATTATTTGTACAGTATTAAACAATTTTATAACCAATGCCTGATGGAAATTTTCTCTTTCTTGCTCGCTTCTACGTTCATTGTCAATTTTTCATAACGAGAATATTATTTGTACAAAAAACTAAGCAGATTGGTTTCAATGACTTTAGGAAATTATATAAAAACCGAAAGCGGTCATAACACATGGTTTGCCGTGTCCTGAGGATTAGTTTTACACTTTTGCAAATGTTTCTGTAAGCCTCGTCTTCATTTACTACCTTTCAAAAAAATATATATAAAGAAGCTTGAAGTAATAAATAAACAAAATACGTAAAAATAGCCAATAAAAATACTAAAATTAATTTTGCAGTATTCCAAAACATTTTTAAGCAATATTTTTATTTACGAATTATTAAACTGAGGAAAACTGCTGTAATGCCAGTCGTCGAACAATAGCGTTTACAGAATATTACGTAGTAGAAGCTGTCTCTTGAGTTCTGTTACATACTAACCACTTGAGAACGCTTGATGCATCTTTACACTGTTTATCTGACTGTTATGCGGCGAATTTGTTTTTTGCCCACTTTGATATAAAAAATATTTATCTGTTCATGACGATAAGTACTCGAATTCCCGTTAGAAACGAATTATTTTATCCGAGTGAGACAAGTTAAGAAGCATTAACTTTGTGATTCGTTTTATCCAAAATCGTATCAACCAATCAAATTTAATTTCTCGTATGTCACAGCTGCCATATAGAGAGGCAACGTAGTGAGATAAGTTAATAAAAATTAGCCTGACTATAATGGAAGGCTCGCCAAGATGTTTTATGACTAGCTTTGGTTCAAAATCTTCTCAATCAATAAAATTTTATATCCACTTTCATATAAAGGCAACCCAATAAAAATATCTTGAAAAATAAATAGTTGCCAGTTTTTAGCATCAAATAAAGATAAAATGACATTGCTGCAATTTCTGAAATCTCATTTGTTAATTGCGTATGATATGCTCAGACATTGCTTTTCTTGTAAAAGCAGAATTATTCATACCGAGTTACATAATTTATTGGAAAACAACGGAATGATTCAATTATTTTAGATCGCAGATCTTAGGATTGTCCGTATTTCAACTGAAGATATCTAGAAACAAATACATATTTCAACACAGTTCATCTATCAAGATGTTTTTGTTTTGACAATGTGTCTAAAAGGGTAGTTTGTATGCAGTTTTATACAAAAAATTAAATCTTTCTATATATCCTATAATGGCCGGCACTCATCAATTTTACCGCTGGGACAGACGTATAGAACACTGTCGTAGTTTTATTACAATGACAGTATACGAAACTGTGTAGGTGTCATATTTAATAGTATAGTCGTTTCTTGTTGAGATTTAACGCTTGTGTATCTGGTTCGGTTTCACCATATTTTTCAAATAATTCTAGAATATGTTTGAGTTAAAAAACTTTATATTTGAACATATGAACATACGTATATATACAGGGTGATTTCGAATTCATGGTACAAACTTTAATGGTTGGTACAGGACACTGTAACAATCAGGCATTGTATAGGGATGCATGGGCGCAAGTGAGGCTTTGAGGCACAAACGCAGGAAAGAGACATGAAAGGAATGTTTATTGACAGCGACATTGGTAAGTACTATATTCATAATAAGTGTTAAAAACTTGGTCAACCAACAGTAATTACATGCCCGACAGTGTTTATGCAGTGAATGTCGTACATATTCAAAGATACTAGGTATTTCATTCACAAGTGCAGCAGCAAGGGTTTTCAGGCGAAGAATTCTTCCTAGAATCTCATCAACCTCATTCGAGTACTCCAGAAACGGGGCATCCAGGAATTTTTCACAACACTGTTGCAGTGGGCTGGCACCCCATCATACTGAAACCAGATTCACTTACGAAGGGAGATCGGAACATCTTGAAGTAGTTCGGGCAAACCCACAAAAATACGATAACAACTATCTGCTTTGGCGTGCTGGACCTTCGCCATCTCGGTCTCCCAATTTACCGAGCCACGATTACTTTTTATGGGGATATCTGAAGAGTATGTTTTATGCGACATCAGTTGACTTAGATGGTGATCTCGTTGCTGTAATATCCGTAGCTTTTGCATGTGTGCGTGAAATACCTGATATCTTTGGAAGTGTACGCCAATCGCTCCACTGACGCTCCCAAGCATGTATCACTTTTGATGGACGCAATTTACAGTTATTGTAAACTTTGCATTTGTCAACGACGCTGTTAATAAACACTTTGTCTTTTTTTTCATGTTTAAGTTCTCGGGATTGCGCCTCACCGCGTCACTTGCGCCTATACATTTCCATACAATAAATGATTGTTACAGTGTGACGTACCCACCCTAAAACTTTTTACCATGAATTTAGGATCACCTTATATATGCATCTTCGTTTGCGAACGTAAAATGTAAAATTCATATTAGAGATGTAATTGTAAATCACCTTTCTATAATTTTCCATAATTAAAAATTATATTCTTCTATTATGGGTTCAGGTTTAGATATTCGGTTCGGATTTCTTGTTGACGAAATTTTTTTGTCGGGTTCGTGTAGGGTTTCGAGTTGAAGTTAAACAAACTTTTTGGGATAACGCTGTGATGTACCCGACGCGCTTAGGACCAATATCCATTTCTTTATTGAAATCAGGAATTAGCACTTGACATTTGTGACAACTATCCTTATATTCTTGTGTACTTTAATGTTTGGTTGTAGAAGGGAGTACACATAACGAACAATTTTTTTCAAGAAATTTATGTCCATCCTGTATATTAAAAAGGCGCTAGACAATTAATAGCATCGTGTCTGCCATATATTCTTCTAGTGGTAAGTGCGGACGACATAAAAATAAGCCATTTTACTAATTATATGCAAAATTTAAAAGTATAATCTAACATTTAACTCCAATCCCTTTCTTGAAGAACAAAAGTAAAACTTCCTCTTACAGAAGAGAGTATATTACCATTTATTTTCTTCCTCGCATTGTGCGGAATAATTTTAAGGCTAAATTTAGATAGCGATACCCTAATTACCTTTACAACGGAAAAAAAATCCCAAGCATAATAATATTCATATTCCAAAACTAGAGAAAAGATAGTGATAAAAGAAAATTTGTGAAACATTTTCTATAATGATGATGCTAAATGAGGTCTGCAATTAAATTTTAATCACTCTCCAAAATGTTACTATTTTAATTGCGGATAAAAATACAACAAGCAATGTGAAAGTAAGATTTTAGAATGTATCATCATCATCATCAGTATTCCCCCACCCCTTATTCTTACACGTTTCATCGTATTTAACTCGTTGATACGGTAATTATCCAGCTTTATGCGATATTTCTATTACTTCATTACATACATAACAGGTCATTATCATGAAGCTGCGTTTTCTAACAGTTTGCGAAAAAAAATATAAGTGAGTTACAAGCGAAATAAAAAATTGTTCTCGTAAATAATACTAATACATTATGTAGAAATCTAATTTGTTATTTATGTATTAAGTAGAACGAAATTTTACTTCTAAGCAAAAATTGCAAAAGGCGATGGTTTTGCCGGTTACCAGATTTTACCGAGATTCAATGTGATCTCAGGTCGCATAAATTCTCATAATTATTTGTGAAGAAAATTCATGCTCTTGTTTCCTTATCATCCTGAATTTCAAGAAATTTTAATTTTTTTAAATCCACATTTTAACTGCTTGTAACAAAAAGGGTGTTGTAATCATTTGATATTTGGAATAATAAAAACTGGCCATATGATGTTTGACATCTGTATACCTCATTCTGATATTTTAACTTAGTTGGTCTGAGGTATAAGTCTTGAAATTGGAAAAATGACCAACAGGCATGAAGGAAAAGAACATTTCTAAAACAACACACATTTTGTTAAATAAACTATCTGACTCGCCCGGCGTTGCCCGGGCCCGTGATGAATGAACCTTAAATGAACCTCAAATTTGTATGATTTTGTACCTTTAGTTCCCTTTTGTCTAAATTTATATTTTTAAATGAAAAAAAAAAATCGCAAGAAAAATATTGAATAGAAGGTACGTGCTAATTTGCGTAATTTTATTTTTGGAGTCTATGCGCACCGAAACCGCGAAAAAACACTCAGGTTTTTACTGAATTCGTGGACATTTTTACACATTTATTTTGTAAAAATTATTTCTACCCGTCCGAACGTTTCAAAACTTTTGTAGGAGATGTAAATCTGGTCTATTTAGATGCTTCGAAAAGATTGTGTTAAAATAATGACGCTGACTAAAATAAGAAATTAAGAAATTTGCTTAAATTACTATTCAAATATAGTGGTTAGTTCAACTTTCCACCGACAGGGAGCTCAGTATGTTCTATACAAACATTATTCTACAAAACAGTGGTCAAAGGGCTGTTATAACTTACCTGAAAGTTTTAAGGGGATCGGTTTGTTCTGTTTTCCAAATTTTAACAAATTCGTGTTCATTCTCTATTAAAAAGGGGCTTCTTTTTCTTTCTGAAAATCGAATTTTTTCTATAAAACAAAAAGCTCTGAATAAAATTATTAGAAATTTATATATTCTTAATTAGTGTCCAAATATAGACCAAGATGCACAAGTTTCAAATCTCTAAATGCTGTATTTTTAAAAATTTGATTTAAATTTGAAATTCCATCAAAATTTTAGACTGTGGTTTTTATCCACTCTCAAAAATGAAAACAGGTGTTTTTTAAAGCAGACATAATGTCTTTAACTTCTGCAAAGCGCTAGCCTCGTCTCACAGCTAGTGCAATTTCAAGGGGAGTGTTTTGATTGGACAGTCTTGTGCTAGACTCGAATCGAAGTCAGATCTAGTGAGTGTGTGGTTTTGAGAAAAAAATTGCTTTTTTTTTTTTTACTTGGGCCGTTTGATGGCTTTTTAATGAGAGTGAGTTGTACGGTTGTTGTGTGAGTTGTACGGTGAGTAAGGTTGTTAATAAATAACTCATATAATTATAAGAATTTTAAAATTCTGTGGCTCAGGTAGATTAGGAGAGGCCTTGGACTATGTTCACAAAAATTTTTATCTTTGTGCGTGCAGTAGATTTTGTAAGCCATTGCAGACACACACACAGACAGACAGAGTGATTTGTTCTTTTATTAGTACAGATTTTCTAGGTTTATTTAGAAGGTATGACTGTAATTCCGTGTAAATTTGTAATACAAATAATAGTTCAATAGGCAGAAGAATTTCTTGGTAATACTAGATTTGGTTCCCGTATTGGAACATCGATAAGACGTAATTACCGCAGCAATATCCATATGTTCATAGCATATAAGTCTGCGAAATCAAATTAATTCTTATATATGATTTTTGTTTCAATAAGGTACTTAGAAAGTAAAACGTCAAGAATAATATGGTGATGGAATCATATGGACTCGAGTAATAGTACTTATAAACATAAATTTGTGAAATATTTTCCGTATGAACCCGTCAGCACACGCGCTGGGATAAAATCTACCCCAGTCACATTTTTTCTTCGAAAAAAAGGATAATTTTTTTTGAGGACGCTTCTGACCTGCCTTGTAACTTCCAAGGTCAAGGTCGAGAAGGGTTGAATGAAGAAATGTCTTTTCTTTGTTCAATAAAAGGGGAGAAATATACCTCTTGGGATTAAATAATCCCACATGTGAAGCAACATTTCATTTCAATACGTTCATCTCTTACGGGATAACACACAATAAAATAATTTTAATGAAACAGTAAGATAAAAGCAACTTGCATGTATTGATAAAAGAATATAACATATAATCAATATACATTTTGTGAAATAATTCATGTTTTAAGGGGTGAAACAAATCGTTTCGACATTTTCTAGGAAAAAACGTAATTTCTACAGAAACTGCTACAAATCTGAAAATAAATATAAAAAACATGATTTTTTTCCTTTAAAAGAAGTAGTACTGGTACATTTTACAATACAGTACAGTAGATTTGTTTATAAAACGTATTTTTCCCAAAATATAATCGGGGACAAAATGGGGTGATATTTATCCTACGCGTGTGCTAACGCTGCAAATGTAGGCGTGTGTGCTGACGGGTTAAGGACGGTAAATGAAGACTGTAATTAAATTTTAAACACTATAATAATACTACTATTAATATTGCGATAAAATACAACAAACAAAATGAAACTAATACTTTGGAAAATATCAGTATCAGCATTAATATTATCGAAACCCCGCAACGATAAGTATCCCGGTTGATTTCCATTAATTCATTACACACAAAATTTTCTATTATCAAAAATACCGCCTGTTCTAACCAGTTTGCGGGATTGGCCTTCTTTTTAATTCATAAATTAGGAATCCTTTATTCAATGACACGTATTTCGTGATTATATAAATTTAAAATTTCCCTTTCGATATTTTCGGTATTTTATCGAAATTTATGTATAAAATAAGAGTCCAAACTGGAACATGTGGTTCCCACAGTTAACATAAAAACATAAAGTAGTTATAGTAAAAATTAAAAAACAATCACACAAAACTGATGTTTTACCTTGAAATATAATTTGAAGTTTAATAATAGAGGGTTAATATTAGGTATAATCAAGCTCTATATATATAACAATTCATTGTTAATGGCAACGTTTATGTCTGTTACAAGAAATTACAGTGATTCGACATGATCTCAGGTCAAATTCATTCTTTCACTCTCTGTCAGACCAGTTTTAAGCCTTTCCGGTCCAGTGCCACTTACACAAATTGTATTCGGTTAACAAAACTTTCTAAAAAGAAGTTATCTTTAATTGCACAAGTTCGAAAATGCTGTAATTAAATAAGGCAAAATTTATTTTCCTTTAGTACTGGTGCCAAAAGCAAATTTTGCAAAGGATAATGATCCCGAGTCAGACCTGGGGTTGGGACTGAATAGTGTTAATAAAGTGTATTTTTTTACGTGTGGTTTGGCAACACTGTTTCTAATCTCTAGTTATAGTCAGTTTGACATCTGGAAAATTAATTGCGCTGAGTATGTTTTGCCATTTCACCGTGAATAGACTTACTCCAGAACAGCGCTTGCAAATTATTGCAAAACACCATCAGTTTTTTGGAGGTGACATTCGGTGAGCGTATTTCCCGAGGGGATATATGAAGTCACTGACCTACGCCGATAAACCACAGACGTTGGATTACTTGGAAATCAACATTCGTTTCTAAGAAATTCATTTTTTTAAACGAGCGTATTTCAGGGGCTGTATCAAATTGAAGTTCGGTACTCGATTGCTGACCGAGAGAGCCCACTTCTTGATCAAGACATCTTAAACGCTACTCAAGCAGTCATTGAAGACTGCTAGATTACAGGATAGCATAAGAAATTTCAAAATATCTAGTCACTTCTATCATAGACCGCCCCTTAAACCATCATTTTTCCGTTTTGTAAACATAATTCGAAAACTACTTGGAAGAAAAATGTGAAATTTTGGATTTCCATAAAGCAGGATTTAATAAATCTAAATCCGTGAAAAAATTGTAGGTTGCAATTCATAATTTTTTCGAATAGTAATTTCATAATTCATATTCTAAAATTATAAAAATTGCAAATTCAACGTATTTATGTTTAGGTATTCTAGTATTATTGTTACACAAAAAATTAGCTCATTAGCAGTATAATTTCAGGAGATATTAATAAAAATATGAAAATTCAATTTAACATTAGAAGCACTAAATTTTGAATGTTTATAATTCAAAAACTAATCATTCAAATTACTTGACATTTGGTGTCTAGGCATAGTTTGAACCGAAAATTTGAACTATATTGTTAAAATTGGGTATTGCTATTGAAAAAAATGTAGTTTGGGTTCGTTTTAATATGTAGATGCCCCCCTAAGCAAACTTCATGTACATCATTTAAAAGTAGACTTTATTTTCAATCGTTCGGTACCAGTAACTTTCTTCTATGATAATTTGTTGAGGAGTTAGTAGGGAGTGTTGACTTTTTTTTTCCACAACTGTACATTCAAATAACGTTTTGCAATATCTATTTAGTATTATTTAGAAGATATTTATTTGTATAATGATACATTTATCGATAAGAAATCTATTGTTTAAAAATTCTATCGAGCATAAAATATTCTAATTTAAAAAAAAATGAAATTCAGGATTATATATTTCGTTACACATGCTACAATTAAAACCAGCGGCACATTACACCGAAGTGAACTTCCTTTCCCTAAAATGAATGAATTATTCAAAACTAACTTCAAATAGCTTAGATCTTTCCGAGAAAGTTTTCGGAGAACGGAGAGAAAACGGAACACACACGCACAAATCAATTGAATTAAAAATCACCTTTGAAAGGAAATATAAATTTTAGCTTCGTTGACCTTTAAAATAAGAAGTTGATCTTTAAAATCAGAAGTTGACCTTTTATAAGATTTATGCAAGTAAGAATTGACCTTTCGCTCACGTATGCAAACCAGGTATTGGATATGCATCAAACAGTCAAAATAATCCTGTTAGATATCATGTTTTTTCTATCCCACAATATCCTGTGAAATAGGAAAGGTTATTTTTATGTTTTATTACTTATTTTTGATGTTATTTATTTTTTCTACTTTTTAATTTGGTTATTAATAGATAAAGTGCGTTGTTACTCATAATAATATATCTTTTATGAGATGTTTATAGTTTTTGTATTATTTTATTCACTTTTTCAATCCATATATGAACTGAGAAATTAATAAACTATATTTGTTATAGAGCAATTTTCTGTTAACATTATTATTTGACAGTATGTAGCGAAATTATTTTCATATTTAAAGACTGTTAGATGTCTTTGGTGGGCAGTTTTTCCCCATTTTGCAATTAGATTGGAACAAGCTTGTGTGAATCCTCAATCAAAAGCAAGAAAGAAATATCAAGCGTGAAGCATAGATTATGAAATACATTTCAACACTTCCAGAATACTTCAATAAAACTTTGCTATTTAATAAGGTAAATATGATACCTAAGTGGTGATATTAAAAAAACGCATAACACATTTAAAATCCAATTCAAGATTTCAAAAAATACCGTTCATAGACCAAAATGTACACCCATTCTTTTGTGCAGCCCTGTATTTCATCTATAGATTTGTATATATTTCACATAGTATGCTAAAATGTAGTCCAGTACGAACATGCATAATACGTCGAAAATCAGCTTTAAAACCTTCAGCTATTGCTATCAACAGACGGACGCATATTTGAATTATTTTGTACAGCCCTGTATATTACCTACAAATTTTTAAATAGTCACATATTAAACCAAAATTTAATTTAGGCTAAAACAAGCTTAAAATTAGTGAAATAGCACTTTCTTTATATGTCATTCATAGGCGGCTATGCATCCAGTTCCTTGCATAAACCTGTATATGATTTTATTTATGTTCCACAAACATCTCTTAGGACACTAAACAAAATTAAAATACGCTGTAAACAGCTTTCCCCTGAAGACCTTTACGTGAAGGAAATCTCTTGTGTGGCCTTGCAAATAATAAATGGTTTTTAGCCCATATTCTAAAGTAAGAATGATTTATTCCACTTCATAAGTTGATATCAATTCTATTATGCTTGAAATGATGCAACATCATCAAAATGCACTTGAAAGGATTTTTCCCCTTTGCTCGTAATGTAACGGAATAATTTTGATTGTCGCTATAAATGCGTTATAAATGCTACACACTTCATTTGTAATAGTTATCGTGCCATAATAAACGTCAATAGTACATAAAAATTACAGGGCAGGCGGAGTGTTTTTAGGAGAGTTAGCGCACGGCCAGGCAGCCAGACGTCAGATGGACAGGCAAACCGAAGTCATAAACACTTTTCATTTCTGCAGGAAAATGTTGAAATTTCTGGTTCAACTACTTTAAAACAAGCCTTGTGCCCAACTGCATTCGACACCAATGATCCTGGTTCGGCATAAGTCACAAGCATTCTTTTATTAGCAAAATCCCCAGAAATCAAAATATTTACGTGATTTAAATGAGCATTTCAGAAATGCTCATTTAAATCACGTAAATATTTTCATTCCACTTCATAAGTTGATATCAATTCTATTATGCTTGAAATGATGCAACATCATCAAAATGAACTTGAAAGGATTTTTCCCCTTTGCTCGTAATGTAACGGAATAATTTTGATTGTCGCTATAAATGCATTATAAATGCTACACGTTTAATAGTTATCGTGCCATAATAAACGTCAATAGTACATAAAAATTACAGGGCAGGCGGAGTGTTTTTAGGAGAGTTAGCGCACGGGCAGGCAGCCAGACGTCAGATGGACAGGCAAACCGAAGTCATAAACACTTTTCATTTCTGCAGGAAAATGTTGAAATTTCTGGTTCAACTACTTTAAAACAAGCCTTGTGCCCAACTGCATTCGACACCAATGATCCTGGTTCGGCATAAGTCACAAGCATTCTTTTATAAGCAAAATCCCCAGAAATCAAAATATTTACGTGATTTAAATGAGCATTTCAGAAATGCTCATTTAAATCACGTAAATATTTTCATTCCACTTCATAAGTTGATATCAATTCTATTATGCTTGAAATGATGCAACATCATCAAAATGCACTTGAAAGGATTTTTCCCCTTTGCTCGTAATGTAACGGAATAATTTTGATTGTCGCTATAAATGCATTATAAATGCTACACTTTTAATAGTTATCGTGCCATAATAAACGTCTATAGTACATAAAAATTACAGGGCAGGCGGAGTGTTTTTAGGAGAGTTACCGAACGGGCAGGCAGCCAGACGTCAGATGGACAGGCAAACCGAAGTCATAAACACTTTTCATTTCTGCAGGAAAATGTTGAAATTTCTGGTTCAACTACTTTAAAACAAGCCTTGTGCCCAACTGCATTCGACACCAATGATCCTGGTTCGGCATAAGTCACAAGCATTCTTTTATTAGCAAAATCCCCTGAAATCAAAATATTTACGTGATTTAAATGAGCATTTCTGAAACAAAAGTTTCTTTTGCAACCACAAATATCCGAAACGTTCTCAGCTAATTTTTAACATGATTTAATCAGTTTTTCCGACCCTGTATTAACACAAATTATTGCGTTTTCGAAGGTATCAATTCTCATGAGAGGATATTGATGTTCAACAGACAAGTAGGCTAAATAAACAGAGTAAATTTAACATTATTTTGTTAAACCTACATGTATCAATTCTGTAATACAATTACAAAATTTTACTTGAGAATTGATAAGCATCGGAAAAACCGATATTTTGTGTTAAAACTAGGATAGAAAACAGATTAGAACATTTTAATTTTACGCGCAAAGATTTCGGAAAGGTAAGGCCTTTTAAAAAAATGTTGTTAAATAAGAGGTTTTTGTTTTAAATCTTATAAATCTATAGTTCTCTGAGATTTTTAAAACTTAACAAACGCTTTTCGAAATTTCGGGTATTTCAGAAGATGTTGTAAGATATTTTCTTAAACCTTGTTGCTTGATAAAGAAAATTTTCTGACTTTTACAGCGGACTATTCTAGCAAATTTATAGGAGTTACATTTGGCCGGCTTTTGTACCAATATCACATTCATTGAAAACTGCTCATTTGAAATACCATTATTTTATGCTTGTAAATTCCTCTATTACAGATAGCTGCCGGTTTCAAGTTGGAAATATTTGCAATCAAATGCCAATAGCACAAAAATATTAGGAATATTGACAACGCAATGGTGAAAAGTTTCTTAACAATATTAGTGTACAGTCAAAACATTGTCAATATAAAGAGAATCTTAAAACAGTGATATTACGACACAACTGAATAACCATGGTGCTAGATACCATTAATATTTTGACAATTAAAAATAATATTGGCCCGATATTGTTTGGCGACTTAGGTAGTGTTAATGTCATCTTAATTAATCAAATTAAATTAATTTAAATTGGTTTTATAATTATTTATATTATTCTACAGATTGTGCGATTACCGTTGAAGAAAGGAAGAATGTAGTTCAGGTTTAATTTCATGTGTATAGTGGCCACTTTTTGCACTTCTTGTGATATCGACACAAAAAAGTGTAACCTGTTGAAATGCAATGGAGAAAGTTTTTTGAAAATATTAGTGCAGTATTGGAAAAATATCGCCTGCCGCAAAATTTCAGATTTAAAAAAAAATATGAAAATTTCGCTTTTCAGTCTGTTTAAAATATAATATGACTCTACATGGTAGGTGATACTTTATAAATAATTAAAATTTGAATCTTCATGATCATTTGTGCAGAATGAATTTATGGAAGTCATACTTTTGTTTTCATGTTTTATCAATGTCTAATTTCCCGTTTTTTCTTTGTCGTAACTAATGCCGATGTTGTGTTTATGTACTGTTTTATAAATCTAACATAAGATAATATAAGATAATCTAATATAAGATAATTTTTGTCCTTTGAGATTTAATAGTAGTACATCCAATTTATCACAAAAATTATGAAGTAAATGTTTTTTTAAAAATGTGTTGCAACCGGGAATGCGTTAGATAATCAGGGATACTTAAAGCTGGACACTTTCATGTTCAGACATTTTGTAGAATATTTTAAAATATACTTGTCGGATTCGTCTGTAACTTCAGTATTAAAAAGGATATGTTTGATCTCATATTCATCAACGTCGATTTGATAATGAGGGCAATTAGGGGGCCAACAAAAAATCTAAGAAAAATAATAATATTTGTGATCACCTTGTAAAATAAAATAAACGAAATTATCTATAGTTACAGTATACAAATATGTTGATATTGTACAACAGAAGTGTAGTTGTAATCATTTGTGTAAGAAAAACACTTATATTCATGGAGATATAGCGATATTTTTTCTTAAATTCAAAAATTTCTTGCATGTTTTTTTGTTTATATCATTTTCACTTTTTCAACCAAATTTAACACCAGTTTCAGAAAATTTGTCAAAATGTAGTAGAAACAATATAGTGCAATTGGAATATAAACATATTAAATATTCGATGAAATATGAGCAGTTGTATGAAACATTTTTTATCTGCACATGCGCGAACAATAACAAAGATTTTCTTTTCATGATTTAATAGTCAGCTCTATGAAGCAAATATAAAAAAAGCCAGTCAAATATCGCAAAAATTCCAAGAGATATCGGCGATAAAGTGAGCTGATTTTTAGTTTCTCTCTAAAAGCAGCTGAATGATAAGGAATGTCCCATAATTGTCATCAAAAACGCTATAGCTCCGTGAACATACGTGCTATTCTTAAACGAACCAATACACATATTGTACAATATCCACAAATTTAAATGCTGTAGCGATTGATCATTTCGGGCATTTTATTTTACAGGGTGATGCCAAATATTATTTCTTTCTTTGATTTTTTGTTGACCCCCCCCCCCCCCCAATTGTCCTGGTTATCGAATCGACGTTGATAAATATGAGGTTAAACATATTTTTTATAATTCTGAAGTACCATATGAATCCGACAAGTATATTTTTAAATATTCGACGAAATGTCTAAAATTTAAAATGTCCTTGATTAATGGCCATATGGTGTACATTTATTACAGTAGTAATTCATATTTTGTGTGCGTCTTTTTTATGTTTAAATTCTTTCCAGAAGTTTAAAGTTAAATGAAATTTTTGTCACTTCGGTTTTGCTTGTTCTACATCAATTTTCCCTTGAGTTGTTCCCCACTGCTTTCACATTTAATTAATAAAGCTTAACTTTGAGATGAATGTATTATGTATGTGCAATTTGCGATATTCGTTTGTATTTACTACTTATAAATATTCTACCTATGAATTTTTTATTCAAAAATTCTTTTGAAAGAAGATCCTTTCTTTTTTCTTCCTAGTAAATATCTTATAAAATAGCAAAAGGTTGATCAGATATTTCCAGTAAACATTTCCGACTTTATTAGTCGTCATTAATCGTAATTTTAGGAAATATTATAAAAGTCTGCAACCCTATAAAAGCAGAATTTCACATTTTGAGATATTTAAGATTGACATTTTATCTAAAAGGGGCATAATGAAAATGTGTTAAGGAACATCAATTGGCAAAGTTGTTTATTCATCAATGTTGCGTGGAGAGGATAGAAAGATTTTCGCCGCCTAAGCCTTATGTGGCCTCTGCATTAAAATACATTTCAAATGTGTATCTTCATTTGTTTTCCTATTTTTATGATGTTACTCGATTGAGTTTTGCGTAAAAGTTGATTGAGTTTTGCTAACAAATCTCAGCTTTCTAGTAAATCTAATAAATTTAAACTGATTCGCACAGATTCAAATTTTTAAAATAAATTCAAACGTTCAAAATATTTTTATACCATACGTCTCATACGCAAACATGCCACATAAGATAATAGAGTTAAGTATGCACTTTTAACAATACAGAAAATTGGCATAAAAATATAATAAGTTGGTGAACATTATGTAAAATGGGAATTTGAAAAACCCTAAAACACAAATTGGAAGGCAAATTAAACCATTTAAGTTATGTTACTTGTTGGGTCTGCACTAAACGAATATTATAAAAATGTATATAAAGAAGCAAAACGATAGTATGCAGAACGTTTTTTTTAATGGGTTTGGTATTAATTAGATCGTATATATTTATAAATTTTAAACCAATTTTAAGTCATTTAAGAATATTTTATCAGTTATGTAGTTTCGGAAGTAAACGATACAATTCTCATTCTCTTATGAACCTAACTAGACGAGAGTTCCGTCACGCAGTGGTCACGAATGCGTTCGTAGTGAAATAAGTACTACCAGTGGTTTATTTCCACATAAAACATTCTTTCGATAGTTTTACGGTAGAATTAGATATGAAGCCAGTACATGGTGATGAAAAGGTATTTGATAATCTAAATAATCAAATGTAGTATAGTTACCTGATTCGGATTCAGACATATTCTAAAATATTACACAAAGTTAACTTTATATATTATTCTAATCAATTCGTTTACTTTTGTGGTTGAAACCTTGAATTTGAACTCTTTATATTCTAAATGTAAATAATATATATATATATATATATATATATATATATATATATATATATATATATATATTAACATGTGCCAAATCATGGAAATTTTTGTACTTTAATACAAAACTACATATTTACTATTCCAAATTTAGACAACCAAAACATACCATAAAAAATTACAGTACAGATGTTCCTGGCGCACTCGACTTTCTTTTTGGCGCCAAAATGGCGATTTTTTCCCTGGTGTTATAACCCGGTGATTTTTGAATCGTATGGTAACCAAATGTTTTCTAACAATGTATTTTGTTTTTGTAATAAAATTAAATTTGTAAATAGATAAAATAAATAATATAAAAATAATTAAGGCGTAAAATTAAATGTATGTGTTAAAAAAATAATGTCTGAAAGAATAATATATGTGTTAAATAAAATTAATGTGTGTGTTTTATAACAAAATTATAATATAATTTCACAATAAAAGGAAAAATAAAGCTATTTTGCGCTCTAGGCCAGATATGTATGTGTAAATGATGTTTTTTCGTCAAAAAAAGGCGCCTACTCCGGTGAGTTTACAACATATGTTCCAAAATCAGATACAATTTTATTAATGAAATGTTTCTTTTTTATTACTTTTTAACTAACTTCTAGATCAGAACAAAATATATGTTTAAAACATTAATTTCTGAAAATGCGTACAATAAACAAAAATAATTTACTAACTCGGTGACACTTCTGATATTATTAGGAATTTGTTGTTACCATAAAATAGTATTTTGAAAAAAAGTGTATATATTATTATTAATTTGTGTTCTACACAAAAAAAAAACAAATTTAAAAATAAAATTGGAAATTTTAAATTTTTTTCGTGCTAAATATCAAAACCTACTACCTGTGCTTAGTTTAGCTCATGATATATATACTGGACGGCCTCTAATGTTGTAATTCTGTAACCTATGAAAACTCATTGACACAACAATAAGAGCAACAATTTAAGGCAAAAGAATATAAATTTCTTCTTTAAAACATAAATTACAAGGGCTTTCGTTGACTCTTTACAACGAACTTTCGTTATAAAGAACGTCAATGCAGTAAGCATAGCTTTTAAAAAAATTACAAAAAAAAAAAAATAATAATCATCCAACTAATACAGAAAGATATGCAAATTTACAGGAGTGTAATTTGTATTTTATTAACAAAAAGGGAATAAATTTAAATTCGTTATACTACCTTTTTCAGTATTATCGTTGATTAAATGAAACTAGCTATTTCTTTATTATTTTAAAATGCTCTCAGAATAATTACTATGTAAATGTTTTAAGTCTAACAATACAGCCTTTAATCTAAATTGTTTAAATTAAAAGAGCTTGGAAATTGCATATTATCGACCAAGGCGAAAGCTTTTTTCAAAAGCAAAATTGAACTTTTTAAAACTTATTTTATCGCAACTTTTTTAATTAGCTGAATGGCAGCTATTTTTTCCTTTGATAATTTATTTTCTTCTTGAAAATACGGCTTAATTTGTATTCTTATTTACAAACAAAAATTAGGTGTATCAATTAAGTTGCCAAAATTAAGTTTCTAAACAATATTATAGGTTTATTTTTACATATGAAAATATTGTTTGAAACCGATGTCTCTAATAATTTTCCACAGTCGTTTATTTCGAAACATTCAGTGTATATGCCAAACGATTCCAGCAAGATGTCAGAGGAATGTATATATCTTCCAGTTCGAAAAGAAAGGTTTTTGAATAAATGTAATAGAATTCAGTAAAAAATTGCCTTTATTAAAAGAAAAAAAATAATTTTAACTATAGAAAAAATCATTTTATTTGATATTCTTCCATACTGGATTATAAGAATTTTTCAGAAAAAATTATACGCATTTTGAGTTTTAGAGGTAGACAATTTTCAGGTATACACATACTAAAACATAGCATGGCTCTGATTTGTTTCCCCATAGAAGATATTAAAAATTTTCTTTTTACAATACAAACGATATAGCCATTCAATGGGCCGCAAATAGTCACTAGTGAAACATAATTTTCAATAATAGTTTTTTTTTTTTTTTTTTTTTTTTTTTTTTTTTTTTTTTTATCAAGGGACATTTATATTTTCGACATTTTGGACTGCGTGCTATCAACAGGATAATGCAATAGGCAATGAAAATGAAAGTACTATTTAATACACTAATATAGTAGACAAATTACTATGAATCAAATGTCAATTAATCGGGGGCTGATAGCATTGAACAACACATCATATTTTCCTACACGTACAGCTGAATAGATCAATGTAAAAAAAATGTGACGATATTTTCGGTCACGTCAACTAAAATCAAAGAATAAAATACTTAAAAAAAACAATAGTACTACGTCTGAACATATTCATAACTATAAAAGGTCACTGAGATAACAGACAATTACAATTATATTGAATGTTTTAAACTCTAAAAAGCATTTTTAAAGGATGTTTCCGATTACAATAATCCTTAATCAGCAAATTCTTACGTAAATGTCATAATAAATTGTAAAAAACGAACTCACAGAAAACATTACACCGGAAAGTAAAGGGGAAAGTGTAGTTATATTAACACTGAGTATTCTTTTAGGAATCCATGCAGCTTGTTAATAGTTAAATCAGGTAATTCCGATGTACCATATTTCTATCTACTATAGATCTGCTACATTGCTATCTGATTAAAAAAGATTTCGCAAAATTAGGGAAATGATCACTCTGTAAGGAATTGTCCGTAATCTTGCATTTAAAATTTTTATTTTCGAGTGCATGCTTGTGCTCGTTCAGTCTTATTCCGAGTGTTCGAGTTGTCTCCCGTAACATAGTTTCAACACCAAAATAAAAGTTTATTTAAAAAAGATATGCGAAACGTTCAAAGAAGTGGAACAGGAGAAATTAACTGTATGTATCTTTAATCCAATTAATGCAACGAACTAAACTTCACTTTTCTGATAATTCAATAAAAAAACCACTTAGGCGATCTGTCTTAAAAGAATACATATTTTTGTAATAAAGATAACCACATGATGAAGTGTAGTAAACTTTAATTTTTCAATAATTAAATAACAAAATAACTTAGGCGATCAACTTAAAAGAATATCTATTCTGGTAATAAAGATAACGACACGATGAAGTGTTTCTTTTCTTTGAAATACTCACTTTTGAGTTCACTTAGATATAATGATCTCTAAGCCTCAGCGGTCATACTAACTATTTTACGCCCCCGTCCCAACCCTTCCTGCTGGTCGAAGGATTAAACTTAAAGAATTTAGCCTTTAAATTTTTTTCGGTGGCATCGTCCGTGATTTGGCCTTCCGCTACCGTGTCCGGTGACTGTTTAAAAAAGAAAAGGGAGTTCCGACGGACGCGCGGCCACCTTTTTTCGTGAAATAGCGGTCTTACACGAAATAAGACGAATGAATAGGCTCGAAGATGCAGTGGTCGTCCGAAGTATTAAAAGCTCGGCCAATCCCAACTCGCTCGTCGATGTATTAAACTTATTGAATTTATCTTAATTTTCCAATGACACCTTAAGTGATCGGGTTTGCTGCTTTCCGTTCCGGGTCAGTGTTGAAAGGGTGAAGCGACATCCTACCAGTGCGCTTAAGCCTTTTCCACGAAGTAATGCTGGTCGGAAAATAGTTCACTTAAAGCATAAAAGAAGTCTTGTGGACCTCGATTCATCTTTTACTCGAGTTACAAAACTGAACTTTTTACTAAAAAGGTTGCTGCTCATAGCAGCAACCACGACTTACAAATCCAATCTATGAGAAGAAATTTTCCTCCTAAGCACGTGTGAAGACAGATCAAAAGCCTCTAAAGACATATCCGCCAAAAAACCGACATTTCTTGCTTAGTCTTCACTATGTATAGGCACAGCACAACCAACATAACTTCGCAAAATACTAATGAGAAATTAATTTCGGAGATCCTTCCACACTTTATGAAAGTTACATAAATATAGAATAGATTCCTCAACTGGCTAGCAACACCAAAAAAAAAAAAAAAAAAAAAAAAAAAAAATTCCAAAAGTCATTCGAACATTAGAGTACTATTATTAAAGTGTAAAAAGACATATTATCATAAAATAAATAAGCCCATTTTTTTCATAGTGCAGTTTTTTGTTCCAAACGTGTCTCAAAAAACAAGCTCACATTTCTAGACAAACATTACATAGGTTTTTTAATCCATTGTAACTCGAAAATTTTTGCTGATAGAAAAAGCACTATTTCTCAACGCAAATACTACAATGGGCTTCAACAGAACAATTAGGAAATGCGATTTAACAGATTGATAAAAAAGAACACCTGTTTTAACACATTCACGACGGGAAACGAGAATTTTGCTTTTCATTCAAAAAGCATCATTGACTAAGGGCGTGGCTTCTACCTTACAGAAAATGCATTTATATCATGTTGTCCATATTTTTTTAGATTGTAAAATATTTTATATTAAATTCGTGCATTGAAAAATATTTACTGATGCATAAATTTGGGAAACCTATCTAGGACAGCAATTTAAAAAAGACCTTAAGGACAGGGAGGAGCTTCTACTGTTTTAAAATTCAGATTTTATAAAAATTGCCCGTCGGCAATGTGTTAATAAAGAGGTTCTAAATATTACAGAGTTTGATTACCAATAATTACGAACATAACTTTTTGCTTTATTTAATATCAAAATTCGGTGATTTTAAAAGACAAATATTACTATTTTGAAATAAAGGAATTCTAAATACGTAATACTTAACACCTATGATTAATGTGAAACGTTAAACCCCTCACTACCACACCTACACCGCGTACGTCATGCAGAGATGGGTAAATTTGTAATTGCAATTATCTGCAATGTAATTACAATTTAATTGTATGTAATTAATTATAGTTAAAATTACATACCGTAAAAAATTCTTTCGGTGATGTAGCCGGAACCGCCCCAATCCCATTATTTGACGAAGTTTCTGTGTTTGAATGTGCGCAACTATAATCAGTTATATTCAATTAACTTGTAATTACACTGCAGAAAATTGAGATTACAAATTTGACCAACTCTGACGCCGTATATAATATTCAAAGCCTGATTATAAACGGGGAAAACTCCCTTCAGTAAATTTTAATAGAAATTTTCGTCTTGTTTAAACGTTTCATGGGACATTACTGGCATAAATAAGGTAAAATTTTCTATTCCTTTTTACTAGTGGAAGAAAGAAACAATAGGCACGCTTATCATACAGTAATCTGGTAGCGAATGCTTTAATATGCAAACGGCAAACATTTATATAGTTTCTATAAAATTAGATTAGTATATTTTCTTTATATTATTTGTACGGCATTAAATTTCGTTTCAATGAAAATCTACATATCAAAAGTCTTTTTTATATTCTACATCTTAATTCCAATTAAAGAAATAACTGATAACCGACTTACAAAATTAAATATTTGTGATATATAGTGAGCATAAAGCAGTCCATATTTCTAGAATTTGTGTGTGTGACACAGTTTTTATTGCTTTTCTGAAATATTTTGAATCTGGTGGCTTATGTAGTTATTAAAATGACAGATTCAATTTCATTTTTGGATTACAGATTATTGGTACTGAATGACTAATTTATCAGGACTGCAGAGGTATTAAGCTGCCACTAATCTTCCATAATATGCAAATTATTTTTACTAAGTCTAACAACTTTTCAAACCAGATAATTAAATTGATGAATTTATTTATTTAATTTCAGGTTTCTACGTGAAATTTATTTATTTAATTTAATTTCTTAAAAGAAATTATGTTACGACATGCATTAATCCTATGTCAAATTATCCAAAATATTGCAGAAGTTTATTGGGGCTTGGTACCTCTGTGACTGTCATGCCCTAAAAATCTACTGAACTAACCCAGTTTCATGATTGCTCTTATAGGATGTTTTTGTTTTTTAAGAAAAAAGGAAAAAGTGTTGCTAATATTTGTAATTTGAACAAGGTTAAATGCAGAAATTCTCCACCAATACTAATAAGCTATTACCAGGGATGCGGAGTCGGTGGGGAAAATGGACGACACCGACTCCGCTCTGACTCCGACATTTTCGTTCAAAAATGAGCCTGACTCCGACTCAGATTGCGCAGCCCTGTTTGTAAAATTGAGAACTCCGACTCCGGGAATTTTAACATATGCGACTTCGACTCTTTCGCTCAAAAATGAAACTGACTCCGACTCCACGACTCCGCGCCCTGGATATTACTGAGTGTGTTAGAAAACAGCTTGTTCACATTTGAGAATAGTGTTAATTTTTGAATGGTATATTTATTCTCCCTTATTTTTATTAACGTTTTTACTAAACTGGGGTATAAGGATATCCCAAATAGGCATAGGATGTTTTGACGATTTCCTAAATATATATTTCAACTCTAATAATCGTTGATAACAATTAAATTATTATTAGTTATATTCATCAATTTAATATTAAATTATACAAATTATTAACCCTCCAGCCACGGGCGACTTTTTCAGTTGGTTACTTTTTTCAAATTGAGATTTTTTTGTTTTCCACCACTTTTTTGAAGTTGAAATAGTCACTTTATTTAATTACAGATTAAATAATGTGAGAATAATCCGAATTATGTGCTTTTAAAATAGTGTTGGGAATCAATCAATCTGAATTTTAAAACAATGGTCCACAGTAACGCGGAAATATTGTTTTCCGCGGCTGGAGGGTTAAATAAGAATAAATTATTCTATAAAATATATTTATATATTATACCGCTTAGAGTGAGTTAATAGTGCGGGTTCGGGAAAACATTTGTAAAATGTCAAACATTCAATAAATGTAAAAAAAAAGGATATTAAGTCGTAAAACTCTGTAACCCCTTAAAATGTTCCCTGATAATTGAGTATGTTAATGTTATTTTAATACAGTGACACTGCTATCCATGCAATTAGCCTACTGTTCAAAAGTACTTAAATTCCCAAACTGTAGAGTTGAAGACTGTTTAGTTTTCTGAAATACAGGGTAAAAGATGGGGTGACTAAATCAGCAATACCTGTCATTCAACACGTATTGCACAATGCGCTTAGGAGAGTCGTGTTCAAGGAGTAAAATTGGACTCTTTGATTTCCGCATTTACATAAACAGATTAACCCTCTCACGAATTATCTCACTCACATAATATTTAAATCACGAAAATGAATTGCTTTAGTTTTCTGAGAATTTATTGCTAGGCGAATTTCAGTATATTTATGTATATAAATTTTTAAACATTAAAATATACCTTTGAATTCAGTTTTTATTTCGGGTGATAAAAGAGTCACAAAAAAATAATAATTCAAAAAGTATAGACAGTAGTACGATAGAGCTTTCATATAAATACACGGACTAACGTGAGATATTTTTGTTAGCAAAACAACTATGCAAGATTAGCTGCGTTTGTTCCCGACTGTTAGTACTATAACAGTCACAAATCTGCTGCCAGCACTGTGCTCTAATATAGAGCGGAGGGCTCACTCAGCGGTCTGCTTCGTCTGCTAAAACCACAAGGTTTTGGTCATTTATTGTTGCTATATTTATAACGATTAATCCGTTGTTCTTTTCCATGCACTTCAGTACGCACTTTCTCCACTTCAAATTATGTAAAATAAACTTATCCCGCGATAATTATACACATTTTACCTATAACGGCAAACTTTTTACTTCATGTTACTAATTTTCTGCTATTTGTATCAGCATTATCCGATTCAGATTTTTTTTGTCAAGCAACTATTCCCGATTGACAGGCGAGATCCAATTTATTCGCAATATGGGCAGTAACCTGATACAAAAGTACCAAAGGATTTTTCGCGATATCAGAAATTAATTTTTGAAATGTGTTAATTTTTGAAAAGATTATTTTGCTTCATTGATGTTTACACATTTTCAATTTAGGCCCCGCTAATTATGCATATACTTCCTTCATTTTGCTAGATTTCATTTATATTAGTAAGTATTATTTGATGCGGATTTGTGGTTCTATTTTTATTGGTAAATTCAGCTGCTTGATCTGAAAGATCCCATTTATCCGTTGTAAAAGTTTTTATCACATGTCTTAACTTATAAAAGAATATTTTGCTTCATTATACTTTTTATGTATTTTAAACTGATACTCTGATAATTGCAATATATTCCTGCGGATAATGCACAACTCAAAGAAATTTATTTAGACTCACAATATTTTATTTAAATAATAAAGTGAAATGTGTACGATGCAACAATATTTAACATTTTATTAAATGAAATTTTTGGTTCTAAATATATTTTTTTTAATCTGCATGTTATATGCCATTATATACGGTGGTCGCATTTTACTTATAAAGTGATACATTTCCCTTCATGTAATTAGTTTTCTGTTATTTCAATCAATATTATGTGATGCGGGTTTGTGTTTTTATATTGACAGGCAATTACTCCCGCTTGATCTGCGAGATCCAATTTATTCGCAGTATGGGCTATTACCTGATTCAAATCTACATTCCGGCTGGCCTGATTGTGATCATATCCTGGGTGTCATTCTGGCTGCACCGCAACGCGACGCCAGCCCGGGTGGCTCTAGGTGTGACTACAGTGCTCACAATGACCACCCTCATGTCCAGCACCAACGCCGCCTTACCCAAGATCTCCTACATTAAGAGCATCGACGTTTATTTGGGAACGTGCTTCGTGATGGTCTTCGCCTCGCTGTTGGAATATGCGACCGTCGGCTACCTTGGCAAACGGATCGCCATGAGAAAGACACGGTCGCAGCTCATCGCCAAGATCGCGGAACAGCATCGGCAGCGGTGCTTGGCCGCTCATCATCATGTCCCGGCCACCGGTTCCGACGGCACATCTGACGCCGCGATTCTGGTAGCTAATGCCGAGGTGCCTCTCGTCCGGACTGCGGTCACCACACAACGTTACCGCTACGACGGCCTCAACCCTGCCGCCAACCAGGTAACTAAATACTATTCAATTTGTCATTTCAGTCATTTGTTAAATTCTAGATAAAATTTTTAGTTCTTTGCTTGTTATGGCACTCCCACTAGCAGTATTACGCTATGGACGCAGTTACGGTACAACCAAGGTTGTCGCCAAGCTCATATTTACGTCATATGTACGCTATATATATATATATATATATATATATATATATATGCCATACGTTTTGAATACGCAATATATTTATATATGTATATCAAAGCATCCTATTATATGTTCAATATGTACGTCATATTCACAAAATCTTGACAATGTACGCTGAGATCGCAGGTTTTTCATCCCTATACTTTTACGTCTTAGATACGTCATTTCTGTCTTATAAACCATATCATATATGATTCTAATGTCCATGTGCGTTATAAATTGTAATATGACTATATACATCATATAAGTTGCCGATGAATCTCCGTTGCTTGTTGATTCATCTTCTTCAAGAGCCGCTATAAAAAGGAAGTGCCAAACTTTTAAAACTGTTTGGATTTAAATTTCTTGGGAAAAAAAGGATGGTTTGTTATGCTTAGTTATATAAAGGGAAACATGACTATATGAGTACAAGACAGGGAAATGTACAAAGTTCACGCTTTTTACAAATTATGTAAGCTTGTGATACAATACTACTTATCTGCAATTGAACTTTACAATTAATATGTTACAAATTATTCAGATACGAAATTTCCCAACTAACTTGTGTTCAGCTTGTTTATGAAACTACAAAACCCATTATTTCTACCAATCTTGAACCGTAACTGCGTGACACCCTTGAAGCAAAAACGCCAAACAAACGCTGGTGAAAAACCATTTAACCAATTGTTAACAGAGAACCCCCCCCCCCCCCTTCAAAGTTCAAAGTTCAAACCATTGTTAAGCAAAGGATTCGTCCATGTATGTTTGGCTTTTCGTTTTTGTCCACAGGTAACTTTAGACATACGAAATATAATTCAGCCTCGATATCTGGAGCTAATATGGCACTGTATCAATTTGAAAAGGAATCGTGTGGTACGGTGTCAAAGGTTTTCCAGATAGTACGTTTTTCCGAAAAGTTGTACTCTTTTTAGGCTTATTGTAGATTGTATTTTTAAACTTTTTCCAACGACAATGTATTCCATTCATAAATGCTTTTTCCGTTTACCATAACATTCATCTTAATTATTTGTACATACTTATATTATATTATTTTAAAACCTCTAAGATATCTAGGTGTTATAAAAGAATGGGTGAAAAATATTCATTCTTCCTTTACTCAGGTGATTCTTTAAACGCAATATAAATACATTTTTATTTATATCTCTTTCTGGTATTGCTGGAATTATAATATAGTAGACTTTTCTAACTCTAAGTTAATGAAAATTATTTTAAATTCAAAACTTTTGCTGACTTTCTGAAAAGTTATATTTTAATTTAAATTTTATATTTAGTAACGTTGGTTTTAAAAGTAAAAAACTTTTAAGTGCAAAAAATTGTCATCTATTTCATGCTTTAAAAATTTGCTTTACCGACACAATTTCCTTCAAATAATATTTTGACATAATCTTGATAGTCAAAAATTTTTGAAAAGTATTCTATGTTCCTTTACTCCGATGATTATTTTAACGTCTCACAATATTTTTTTGAATTTATATTTATTTCTGGTATTCATTGTTTTAATACATAGTACATTTCCCTATCAGAATGTCAATTAAAAATTATTTTATATTTAACATTTTGCTTGTCTTTCTGAAACGGAACAATTTTATGCGAACTTTATTTTCAGTAGTGTAACGATGTTAAAAATTTCGTGCTAGTATGAGCCTTCTTTTGGTGCTGCTGTAGCTTCGACAATAAGATGGTGAAACCTCATTCCAGCAGTTGGAGCTATGATTAGACAGGAGCTCAAAATGTCAGAACAAGATTCCACCATCTTATGGTCGCAGCTACTACTGACCCGAATGATGGATCCAACGAGCAAAGCAGTTTTAAAAATGTATCATTAAGAGGGAAACTGTTAACAGAAAATTATCAGTTATTCCTTATCAGTATATACTTTGAAAACTGACTTTACCACCACAATCACCAAAATATGTTTTAACATTAATTTATTAATCACGGATTGATGAACAACATTCTTCCTTAACACCGTAACAGTTTCTTTCTTTTTTTGACACAATAAAGTAAAAATAACGACCCGGCACCACTTTTATTACTAAAATATTTGCCGTTGTATAATATAAAAATGTATGCCATTTAACAAACCAAAGATTACAGTTAAAATTAAATGGTATCCAAAAGCTTTTAGTACCGAAGATAGCAAACTCTTTTTGCCCGAGCAGCATTCGGTCAAAACAGTTAAAAGGTTAATTTATTACACTCATTATTTTAATGCTCTTTAATTATTCTTTTTCTTTATATTTCTGTCTGGTATTTCTAGTATTAGAATAGAATGAATTTCTATATCAGAAAGTTAATGAAATCTTCTTTAAAGCTTTGTCTGAAGGGTATTAATTAATGACACTTTTATTTTCAGTAATTTTATTTTACAGCCCGACTAGAACACCCGAGTTTTTACACTAGAACAGCCCGAAATTTTACTCAAGTGTTCTAAAACTATTTTACACCAGAACTTTTATTTGAAACTATTTAACTTGGTTATTTAACAAATTTTTTCATGGTACATCTTTAACTTATTTTAGAAAAAAAAATTCTTGTTCGGATCGAAATATTTTCATTATTTACCTGTCAAAATGACCGCTATGCCGGTTCTAGCGTTAAAACTGAAAAAGCTTTTTCAGTTATTGCTTATCAGTTTATTCTTTGAAAATATGACTTTTTACCACCACAATCTTCGAAGTATGCCTTGTCATTATTGTGTTAATCATTCATTGGATAACATCACCCATTCTTTCTTTAGTCCGACGCACTCAGTTAATGACTTTAACGCTTCGCTGACAGGTCACGAGTAAACTCGTGTTTCTAAAACGATACGCTGTTGACTAAAATCACGCGCTGGATTCTTAGTTCCGCCTACGCGATTTTGATTCAATAAAATATGAGAAAGCTTTTATCAGACAGATTACGTCTTTATACAAAAATACTAGCTATCTTCTGTTAGACTATAGGAAATTTCCTATAAAATCCAAACATTTTCAAAATTATTGATAGATAAACTCGAAAAACTTATCTATGCGACCGACTTTCAGAAAAGTTTAAAAAAACTTCCATTGTCTCGACACACATTTCACAGAAAACTGCCGGCCAACAATGTGCTAAATACCCTTTTTATTCATACATTTTTCTGATACTATTATACTAAAGTATAAGTGTTATAATATAGGATATTTCCTTATCAGAAAGTTAATGAAAATTCTTTTAAATTAAAGGTTCTCAGGACTCTTAAAATTCGAAAAAATGAAAAAAAAAGACCATTTTCAACATTTAATATCTTAAAATGTATATGATTTTAAAACACAATTTTTATTGGGATAAAAGATGTAAGTATGTTCGTTCATTTCATGTATGTAATAAATGGCAAGATGCAGAATTAGCGTTTACAGGGGACTCGAAACTGTCAGATACTTGACGAGCAGAAAATCGGTATAACAAATTATGCACAGGATTACAAAATAAATTTTGCAACTAGAATGCCAATTTTGGTGCCTACTTATACTTCAGATTATAATAATTACATTGAACCTAAATAAATTTGTATTTAAAACATTTTTATATTTTTAATACAAACTTATGTTTAGCTGATACAAAAGTTTGAAATTTTCAAAAGTATCATCACCTAAAAAAACTTTTTTTTTTGAAAAAAAAGGAAATTTTAGATTCAGTTTTTACAGTCTAACATGAAAGATATGTTTTGAAAATTGTATGAAAAAATATTCTGAAGGTTTTAAAATTTCCTGCGCGTTATGCTTCAAAACGTCATTTGGAGAAAAATGAATTTAAATTTTCGGAAATGCTGCTTCTGCTATTGAACGGGCATACTTCTAAAAGCCATAACATTAGTTATAATTCTGTTATAACTTTATTAAAAATTGACCAATCGCCACGAAGTTAGAGTATAACGTTACGGCATACAAAATTAATTACATTTTTTAAATACTATTTTACGTTTTCATTAGCAATCGTATCGTGCATAGTTCTTTTAAACAAACACCTCAAAAAATTTTTAATGCTTTATCATTTATATATTTTAACATCGGAATATATCGTGATATAAAAAATTTGGTTATGGATTCGTGAACAAAATTAATTTTTCTTTACTTTAAAATTTATTTAAACGCTGAATAGACATAATTCTTATCTATATTTCATCCTAATATAATTGAAATTAGAAAACAGTAGCATTTCCTATCTAAAACTGAATTAAAATTAGTTTAAATTACAAACTGTGGTACGTTTTGAAGCATAACATTTTAATATGAATACAGTCAATCAGGGTAACTTTGATCCGCATTTTCTCTATTTTCATATGCCACACTTATATTTTAAGAATATTGTTGCAACTAAGTGCAGAAAAGAGAAGAAATGGTCCTATATTATTGTATGACTATCAAAAATTAAGGAAAAATAATGATAAAAGCAATAAAAAATGAATTTTTAACCGTGTTCAAAGTTACCCAGCCATTTAGGGTAACTTTGCACCATATGATAAATATTGTCTAGAATAATTCATTATAAGAAAAGGTATTATAGGTAGGACAACTTTGAACCCCAAAAAATGTTTTCAGATATGTAAAGACTCCGAATTTACATTTCCCAACAACACAAGATTTGTATAATTTATGATATTACAGCAAATATTATGCATGTGAGAACCGCAACTATTTAGATATAAGAAAAGCTGTTTATTGTTCATATAAATCAGAAAAATGCAGTGAAAAACAATTTTCGATGTTTTAACTCAAAAATATATCCATAGTTACAGTAATACATACTAGTACTAGTATTATTCAAGCAAGAATAGAAAATGTCGAAAGTATGAAATGTCAAATTTGAGTAGCTCTGCCCCGAATAACGCCTTTAAATGAATTTTATGTATTTTACATATATTTGCGAAAATATTTACATGTTATATCTAATGCACACTTTCGGCATTTATATAAAATATACGTGCAAATATGGGAAAATTTTGACAGTAGCACCTATAATCAGTAAATTATAAACATCAGTATAACTTTGAGCCGGCTCAAAGTTACCCTTAAAATGTGGTAAAATGTTAGTGCCTTCTTATTTTACATTTTATTAACTATTAATAAATAAATAATCACAAAATATTAACAGATTTACAACATTTAGATAATAATATGTCTGATAGATGAGTATATTGTTACTTACTATGAAAATTTAATTGGATTAAAACAACTTCAAAACAGCATTCAAAATTAACTTGAAAACAGTGCTTCACAAAAATAGTTAGATGATGCAATTAATTGCGCATAACTTCGCTAATTTATTTTCTAAAATAAAGAGTAGAAATCCCAGTTTAGAACCTTGCCAACTTAGCACAGTTCTGGAGTTTATTTAGTCTTTTGGAGTCAAAAATATTCAAAATTAAGAAGTGGTGCAAAGTTACACCCCATGGTTCAAAGTAACCCTGAATGACTGTATTATTTTTAATATTGCTGCATATTTTTAACAATGCTTATATAGTATTTTAACTGACAAAAATTTACAGTGATTTCTTACCACTTTATATTTTAGAAAAATGACTCCATTACTACAAAATTCTTGGAAATAAGTCTTGGCATAAAAGTATTAATCCTGAATTGGCGAACATCATTCTCCTTTCATTCGTCCTGAAATACCAAGATTAGCGTAATGCGCATTAGCAATCATTTTTGTTTTCCTTTATAGTTTTCCTATTCTTAAAACATAATGAAACACAAGTTTATAACACTTTAGAGGTCGTTGTAAAAGATTTTTTTCACATAAACGTTTATTGTTTTAAGAGCAGTTTTATTGATACATGTTAAAAGGGTTAGTTTAAAACAACTTTTTTTTTTTTTTTTTTTTTTTTTTTTTTAGTTCTGGCTTCTTTCATCTATTCTGACAGCACTTATTTAAGAAATTTAGAAAACAAAGGATAATTTTATTTTATTATTACTGGTATTTGTGAAAAAAATTAAAAATTCTATTCTTTTGTCAATTTTTTGTGTATATTCTTTAAAGTTGGGCACACTGTAAATAGAATCAAATTTTTCTTGGTGAAGCAAGAACATTTACGAAAGTATAATGTAACCTTTAGAAGTTACCCAACCTTCCGAAAAACATTCGTTTTTATTCCGAAATCTCAGAAACTAATAGATTTCCGTAAATTAAAGAAGCATTTCTGAAACGAAAATTTCTTTTGCTCCCTTCGGAAACGTTTCCAAGTAGTATATCGTGTATTTTATTTTCTAATCAGTTTTCTCGACCTGGCTCCAACACGAATTATTAGTGTTCCTGACATTATCAATTCTCAAGTAAATATTTTCATGTTCAACAAACATGTTTTATTCACAAACAAAGTAAATTAACCGCTTTAACAATTAACCGCTTTAACAATTTACCCCTTAACAGTTTTTCCCGAACCCCGCTCGGGCAAGACGAGTTTGCTTACTGCGTTACTAAAAGCGTTTGGACACCTCTAATTTTGAACTATAATTTTTTGCTTTATTAATTAGTACTAAAAGGTGATGTTTTGTCTCTGTTTTTAGTTTAGTGTGTCACAAAATTATACTGTTAAAGGGTTAAACACTAAAATTAAACATTCTAATTAAAATCAATATTATTGTGTTACTCTTGCACGATTAAATTAAATTACACAATTGAAGCTGTTCAACTGAGAATTTCGGTTTCAAAAAACTAAGTAATATACTAAAAATACTACTCAGAATCGTTGTCGAAGTTCAATGGTAGTAAAAGAAAACATTGTTTTTACACATGCTTGGTTTAACCCTTTCAGGGGCAAGGTAATTCTGTTGCGAAAATATTGAAATTATTGAACGACACCAGGATTTACGAACCAATTTGTCATAAACTAATTAAAATATTTTCTTTATGTGCATTTTAGATGCAAAAGTTAATTCCAAAATTCTGGCGTCATTGTGGTATTTTGGGATTAAAATTAAGTGGAATAAATATTGGGTTTTTCGGAAAGTCGTGTCCGTTTGGGAATATCAAATCGTACCAGAAAATTCTATCATTTAATTATTAGACATCGATTCCGATATCTAATGTCTAATAATTACCGGGCAGAATTTTCTGGTACGAATTGATTTTCCCAAACGGACACAACTTTCTGAACGACCCGATAATGTACCGACGCCTATTCAAGGGGTTAACTTGTTTTGTAATATCACTGTTGTCAATGCGTTTGTACTTTATCAGTTTTGGTTAAAGTTTTTTTTATTTACTGGAATAGTTTCACTTTCAGAACTGGTTCCAACTGGTTCTAAAATTGAGAGTGTCCACATATAAAAAAATCTGTGACAAAAAACGAAAATGTACTAACTCACAACAAAAGATATTGATCTCAGGTATCCTGTGCAAAAAAATAACATTTAAAAATATGAAAATACAAGCGAGAAATCTCCAAATAATTCTTCCATGGGTTTAACCTTAGCGTTCGAGTTTTTCCGCGAGGCTAGTGTAGTCTCTTGATTTAGAAAATATAATAGCATTTGGTGTTTCTAAACATAAAGAATGCTTTTAGGAATCACGGTTAACTCTGAAGAGGTTAGTGTACACTTTAAATAAAAGGAACTAAAAAACGGAAATAGTACTAGCAGTCGAGACGCCAGTACTATTTCCGTATTTTAACGGAAAATGTCCCCCGTAAATTTCAGAAAAACGGAAATTTTTCCGTTAAAATACGGAATTTGTACTCGCGTCTCGATTTTAAGTACAATTTTCGTTTTTTAGTACTTTTTTTACCGTGATATTATCTTTTTTAAGAATCATTTACCTTTTTTTGACAGTGCAATATTACAAGGACAAAAATGTTACATTGTTAATTTATAGTTTCAGAACGTTTTCTGGACCCTCTTATTCGTTTTTAAGCTTTTTTACAAAACTAAAACATTTTTGGAAAGAGCATAAATTTACAGACAGATGACTTTTTTTTACCAAATATTTTTGACAAATAACGCCATTTTTATAACTACTTCGGATAGAATTTTGTCAACATGAATCATATGAAAGCTGTTTTAAGGAAAAGGGTTAATGGATTCTACTTTCCGTCACGTACTTTATGGTTCGTTAATACACAGTACGTGTGGTGGTAAACAAAATGAGTTTGAAAATAATCAATGAATACATTGTTGATGCTTTTAATGTGAAAGTATTTTTTAGTTTACTTACAATGTTAAAATTGATTATCCCAAAATTGAAGAAAGGATATTCGGAAAAGTGGTGTTGTTAAAGTTTTAGATTTATGAAAATTGTTGCGTTTAATAAATAAGAAATTAATCGGGGTAAATGAAAAGCATTTTCATAAGAAAAAGGTATCTTAAAATAAATGTATGGTTTGTAAATTTCAAAAGAAAATAAACAGTATTAGCTATTGAAGTTTCTCTTCCAGGAATGTAATGTGCAAATTCAGCAATTTCTTTACTGTGATTTCTTATTTTAGTCCAAAATCTCACCGCTACATAGCACTATATTACTATTTCCGTATTTTAACGGAAATTTTTCCCCGTAAATTCCAGAAAAACGGATTTTTTTCTGTAATTTACGGGGTAAATTCTTCGTTAAAATACGGAAATAATAGTGGCTTCTTGACTACCAGTACAATTTCCGTATTTTAGTCCTTTTTTTTTTTTAAGTGTAGCATTGTTAAAGCACAAACAATTTTTTGGCATATCGAATGCGAAACTGAAGAAAGGTAGGACGTTGGGAGAACTTTGACCTCTTTTTATACGCTAGTTAGTGTTTCTTAACAATTTTAAACAGCGCAGTACCATCTATCAGGGTTATTCGAAAATAAAATATGGAATCGGTATGTGGATATCTCGACTAGAGTCATTAACCCTCTCGCTGCGCAATTATCAAAATAGCTTCAAAAATTGCGTACTTAATTCCTTTGCGACGAGCGTCTTTTAAGAATTTTTATTCTTTTGCCACCGGTTTTTCAAAACGAAAGTTTTCGTCTGATTTAATCGGGAAAATGCTCCGATTAGATAAAGCAAAATTTATAGTAAAAAGTAACTGGTGGGAATGATCAAGTCGGATTAATTAGACGGAGAAAATGCATCCCCGATGCCCAAATTTTGCTACTTTTCCGTTGCCCGAGAAACTCTCGGGTACCGCAGCGAGTGGATTAATATCGTGCAAGATTTTTTTTTTAATCGTAAGATCGTTTTAGGTCACACTGCATTTACGATGTAGTTAAAAGAGAATATAACTGTTAAAATAGGATAGATATGTAAAAATGTATTAATTTTTCTATACTTCGCTTTTCAAAACCACATTATTTCATGCTACAAAAATAAAGCATGCTTTATAAATAGCTTTACAGTCGCTTTCATTATGTTAAAAATAAAAATAATATTTAAACCCGTGGACCCGTGCAGTGATTTCGCATTGCAATTTTTGAGATTATGTGGTGACACTTTTTTCATTAATCTGTAATTAACAGAAATTTTTATTCAAACATAATAGCCTGTTTAAAAAACTTTCGTATAATATCTCATTCATTTCTGTGCGTTTTGTATGCGCAGATAAAAGGGGAGGCTGATGTCTGAAATAATACATATGATGTGAGAATTAAAAATTATTATTCCTGTCTATGGAATTAATATGGAAGCAATATATTATTACTATTATCAGAAATAAATTAAATATATTTTTGGGATTCTAGCATATTCTGAAACTAAACTTGTACATATTTCAGGAAAACTATTTTTTTTAATTACTTGCAGGGTCACAAATGTTTCCGATTCACAATTGTAATAAAAATAATATGAAAATAGTGAATAGTGTAATATTATGTTAGTATTCTTTGCAAAAAGATTGAACCTCGCTTTAATTTCTTTTTTCTATTGGATATGGTAGGTAATGCAAACTGCAAAAGTTTTAAAAATAAGGTAGGATAAAAGACAATGTATAAGAAGACATCCCTAGGTTAGATTTAAAAGATGTTACACATTTAAAATTTTTATATGGTAATTTTTATAAAATTTTATGCATCACATACGTTATATTTAGAAAGTGAAATTCAATGTTCTGAATATTAAAATAGTATAAATTATATTTCTCTATGACGAAATCTCACAGAATTACGATACTTTGAATTTTATGAAAATTTGTAGTTTTCAGCACTGAAAATCAATTAGATTATTTTTTATGCATCACATACGTTATATTTAGAAAGTGAAATTCCGTGTTCTGAATATTAAAATAGTATAAATTACATTTCTCTAAGACGAAATCTCACAGAATTACGATACTTTGAATTTTATGAAAATTTGTAGTTTTCAGCACTGAAAATCCATTAGATTATTTTTTTTAGTGCCGGAAATCTCCGAAGTTTATTAAAATTTAGCGTACAATAACTAAATTATTATCTAAAAAAATTATTATCTATTTAAATCTTGAAATGAATCATAAATTACAGATTTTAAAAAAGAAACATATTATATTTCTTGAAATCTTGGGCCCTATACTTCTCTATTTCAGGGTCACAGGGAGCAGGGTAAACTCCAGATAAATGGAAGGATGTTGCAGAAATAAGTTCATGTGGTTTTATTATGCCTTTTATAGGATCCTTAAAATACCAGATCTTATCCTCTACTGCAGGCCACTTCCAATTTAGGCCCTGTGTTCCACACAATGTCATGGTGCTTACTTCATATTTTCTACTTCTTTTATTCGTTACCAGTCCAGTAAAGAATTCTTTCTCATTTTCAACAAACACATATAAATTATTAATTGCTATTCCATGTTTATAAATGGACTTTTTCTTTCTGTTTGTTTCATGACATTGTAAAAAGAAACATTTAATTCATCCTTATGCATTACAAATCCAATTTTCACTATTCGAACTATCCAATGCTTCAAGGAGTTTTTCTTCTTCAAAGGACAACGCAGGTTATGGTTCCATACGCCTAACTTCAATTGTTTTCTCTCGGAATGCTTTTGGAATAAAAAAAAAAGAGATGCCTTCTTGAAACTGAGCTGACCTGATGTCACAGCCGGTAAAGCCCTTTTATGGTACGCTGTGGAGTACTTAAACCTTCCATATTTCCTTTTTGGGGAATCTACTTTGTCATCAATAAAAATATTTCTATCAGTCATAAAAAAACAATGACAAAATAATCTTTGAAGCACATCAATAATTAGTGCGTGTATATGTTTTTTTGTTATGTTCTTATATCTAATAATTTTTCATTTGTTACCATAGTTGAAAAATAACCTAACTCGAAATAAGGACAATAAAAAATCCACAGAAACTAAAGCCCAAAAAGTTCATTCTCTAGAAAATGAAGTCTAATGTATTCCTTCCAGTCAATGAACTTCTGTGTTCAGTCATTGGTTAGAGGCTATATTCTGTTCATTCACTGAATTTATTGCATATATAATGAATAAAACAATAAGGAAACAAATACTTTGCTTTAATTACCTGTAACAGAGACAAATCCCAGTGAATCAGCAAGTGTTTATTCATTGGAATTTTAACATTTGCCAAACCAGTTATTAAACACTCCCTATTCTCAAATTTTACTTATTCTACACTGTAAAAAAAAATCTGTAAAGTTACTAAAGTTTTCTAGAAAACTGGGATTCCTAGAACTTTTTATGTAGCGTCAACAACAAAAATTCATGTAACAGACACACTTTTGTGCCGAAAATCAAAAAATCTGTTGGGTTACTAAGAATGTTTTAGGAAACTGGGATGCCTATAATTTTTCATGTAACTGCAACCAGGGTTACAGATAAAATTTTAGTAAAATTACTCTAATTTTAGCAGATTTACTTGTAAAGTTACAGATTTCTGTTTCTTTACAGAAACTAGTTTTGTAGATTTTCAGTTTTTTTTGTACAGTTACATATGAAAGTTCAGTAAACATGTAACTTTACATCTGTAAAACTGCAGATTTTTTTACAGTGTACAAGGGTTAAAACAATTAGAAATATAGCTGTAGAATGTATATTTAATATATGATCAATGAAACTAGTGTTTAATGCAAATAAAAACAATTACGTTTTACCAAACTTATGAAATGACATACCACTTACCTTGTTATTCAGTACAGAAACCATGTTATGCTCAGACATGAAAAATACAACATGTTCTCAAATTTAAGTTCTGTTACTTCAGTAACCTACAAGGAATGGTATAGCATCAATCTTAAATAGAATTAAGGTAATGTTTTAACACCATGTAGTGGGGAGCCTTTAAAACTTATTCTATTAAAATATTTACTAATTCCCTGGAGGCTGTTCAATTACTGGTCAGACTACCCTATAGAAATCATAACAAACTTTAAAAAATTCAATGTTAATACCAAACTTTGACACCATACGTGATCTAAATGTTACTTTTAAGTGCTAAACGAAGAGTCATTCGATAAAGTAGTTAAAATGATATGGAGGTTTAAAGTTCGGAACTCTTAATGACAAATCCATTTTAACAACAGGTTACAATACAGGTACTTTTTAAAATATAATTCAAAGATTCTTTGGTGGAATGATGTGCAATTTCGGATTTGTAAATGGAAATTTATAAAAATTGATTTCTGTTAAAACATTCACAGATATATTTCATTCATCACAGTAACATTCATCTATATATTTTTCAAATATTAATTTCAAAATATACACGGTAGCTATAAAATAACACGAGGTGTTTGGGTCGTACTAGCGCGTAATTTAATTGGTTAATTGTTACACAATTTGGTGAACGTGCAGAAAGCAACACATGATTTCTATTTCTAACGAAAAAGAAATTAAATGAAATTTATAAAAAAAATTCTAACAATTGTGACAAAGAAAAATGTAATTACCAAATCAATCTGCAAACACAAAATCATAAATTACAACGTTTATCATGAATTACAAATATGGTTAAATGTGACAATCTATCTTATTATCGAATAGCTCTTGAGATCAACATTTTCCACAGCTTCCGAAAATTTGAATTCACTTATGTTCATACAGTAAACGTAAACAGAAAATTGCGAAAAATACCGATCAGACATCTGCCTGAATACAATAGTGGAACTTAGTGGTATAGCAAATTGAAGATATATACAAAACAAAACTATTATCTTATTTTGTTACTTTTCGTTATTTAGTGTTACTTAGTTCTTTTATTTGTTGTCTTGTTAAATAAATAAGATTTTCGAATAGAAAGCTGACACAAGATACTTTTTGTTAAATAAAACGCCAAAAAATCCCCCGGTGTTACTCTTGATACTACTATGTTACTCGTTAGAAATCAAAAACGCCTACATCACCGTGCAGTAATTAGTGTTACTTTTTTTCGAATTACTTACCAGCCGGATTTCTCAGAACACCTCGCGTATTTTATGCTCACCCTGTATATTATTGAAAATCAATTGTCTATACTTGACAGCACAGTATATTTCTATATAAAAATATTATTTGTTTAATGAAAATGTTAATTTCTTTTCAATCTATGAAAATATAATATAACCACGCGCGAAAATTTTCTCCCGATACAATAAGCTCTTCCGAATTTCCCATTATTCTGTAAAGCGATCTTTATCATTCAAAACCGTGGAAACCAAAATATGTTCGAGATGTAAAAAACGATTTACAAAAGAAAGTTTCTTTTTCTGCCACTGGTTTTCAGAAACTTTTCTAGAATTTTTTATAGAGTATTAATTAAATTTTAGAAATCAGAATTTTAGTTTTTACGATCCTTTAAATTTTCAATTACATACATTTAGCTGGGTTATTCAATTCATACCTAAAAAAGTAATAATATGACATTAAATTTAATGTTAATTTTAATGCTGTTAGTTTATCATGTGTGTGTGTAAAACATGTTTCTTAAAAAGGGAAATGTTTCTTTAGAATTGATAGAGTGCAAAAAATTATAATAAAAAAGAAAAGTGCCCAGTTAACTTGATGGCATTGAGCTCACAGGCTATACACACTAATTGTGTATCATACTCTTATTTCAAATAATATTGCCCCTCGAAAAATAAATTAAGGGGATTAGTCCCCCACCCCTCGTTTCCCCTTTTATCATACTTAACCAATGAGGTTCCAAATGTCATCATGGAAGCGCCTTATCTAAATAAACCGATATACCAAATTTGAAGCAAATCGGCTAGAAAAATTCATTTATCTAAATTAAAGGAGGTATTACCCCCCCCCCGTTCCCCCCTTTATATTTAACCAATGCAATTCCAAGTCCAATCAGAGAAGCACCTTATCGGAATAAACTGGTATACCAAATTTTAATCAAATCGGTTAGAAAAACACATTTATCTAAATTACGAGGGGTTAGCCCCCCTTTCCCTCTTTAGACTTAAACAATGAACCTCCAAATCTAATCAGGGAAGCACCTTACCAGAGTTTACCCGTATACCAAATTTCAAGAAAATCTGATAAGTCTGCATGGAAAACCTATGTATCTAAGCTAAGGGGGGGATTAGCCTCCCTTCCCCTCTTGATACTTAACCAATGAACCTCCAAGGATAATCAGGGAAACGCATTATCAGAATGAAGTTTAGAAAAAAAAATATGAAGCAAATCGGATATTATTATTAAGAGTTATCGTGTTACGTATGTGAATACATAGATACATACATACAAAACCTGCAGGTACGTTAGCTCTCAGGCTTTGATTGACTGTGAGCTAAAAACGAATTATAACAAATGGTGAAAACACTATAAAAACACTCGAAAACTTTTCCGAAAATGAATAGCAGCAAAAGCAATATATTTATTTTTAAAGTTTCTAAAAATAAACATCGCTTTTTGGAATCACGAGTAACTCGATGATGTTGTTGTATACTTTCGTTCGTGGTTACATTATAATTTCGTAGATTGATTTTTTTTAACAGTATTGGTAATTTTAATCTATAATTTGAGATACCATGTATATATTTCAACAAGTATAGTTCACCTAAAATGATAGCCATTATAGAGGATGATCCAAAAGGCTTTGACACGTTATAAAATCCAATACAAAATAAAGTAAGGAGCATACCAGTGAGCGGTTTAAACAAAAGTGCTTCTTATGAGGGTAAGTTTTCTTTAATCAAATTAAAATACAGTTCCAAAAATGCCCATAGGTTGCGTTGCACCTTCAAAGCTTAAAAAAAAACACCAACATTTTAATTGCAGTAGTTACATATACTTATTTTGCAGGATTTTTATGTAGATGCAACCCGGGTTACAGTTAAAATTATAGTAAGATTACTGTAATTATAGTATATTCTTTTGTAAAGCTACAGATTTCTATAGCTTTACCAAAACTAGTCTTGTAAATTTACATCTTTTTTTTTTGTATAGTGTACAGATAAAACTTTAGTAAGCATACAGATTTTCGTAAATTTACATATGTAAAATTATACAATTTTTTTTTTTTTTTTTTTACAGTGTACACAATAAACTCAATGTCATTCCACATGATAAAATATTTTAATAGAAACAAACTAAAGGACCTGTAACTGCTTAACTTGAGTTTTTGATGCCTTCTCTGCATCATTAAAGTTATAGAGACATCAAAGTGAAAGTTTATTTACTTAAGGGTGTAGGATACCTTTGAAGACGCCGAAAAAGTAAAAATTATCACTATGTTCCAAGCTTCAAAACTTGTGTAATAAGTCAAAAATAAAAAATAAACTTCATTTAAATATAAAGCTCACATTTAAATTTATATTTAAATATATATATATATACTTGTAAATTCATAAATAAATATTGAAATGATAAGTTTAAAAATGTATGATAATAGGAGAAAAAAAACTTGCGGGCATGATAAAATCTGAAAATATGCATATAAAGAAGAAATATTGGTGAAAATAAATACACAATAGTGTTACCTTTATATTAAAACCAGAATATTTGTAAAAAATATCGACTAAATTAAAAATTATAAAAAAAATTAAATTTTTCACTTTAAAAAAAATATTTTCTAAGAACAACAACAGAAAAAAAAATAAAATCTTACTTTTTCTGGTTTTAAGTTGTAGATAATACAGAAATGAATATGTGGTGAAAATTTCTTTTGATTGCTATGTATAGTTTTTTAGTAACATTGCGCGCAGTATCAAAATTCATCGTTTTGAATAAACGCAACACAAATTTTAATTCCCCTATGTAGTCTTAATAAAACTGCCATAATTAGTAAACTAATGGAGATTTTTTAATACGGTTTTTTTCATATTGTTCAGAAATAATTACGAAAGGAAAATATGTATTACAAAAAAATTCGACAATTTTGACGGTTTAAAGGTATCCCTACCCCCTTTAAAATAAACATTCGATTATCAGAAGCATTTTCGTCCATACAGCGCTATCTAACTCTTATGTCAATTACATGATATTTTATTCAATGTTAAAATGTGTCAGAGACATTTATTCAAACTTGTATTTAAAAAAAAAAAAAAAATCAATTTCAAAGTATTCAGATCCAGTTTTAAAACTACACTGTTAAAACACTATTCTTAAAAATAAGTAAATTGTACTAATTATTGAGCACTTCCCGATCTTAAAATAGCTCCAAGTACTTAATTCTGAAATTTGAAAAACGCATGTACTCATTTTTTTTGAGTACATACAGGGACTCGAAAATAAGTATGTATAGAAACACACATACACTATATAAAAAAGCGAAATTACAGAGAACCGTCAAATCACCATTTTTAATTGCGAAGATCTACAATCTTTCGAGTAAAGAACAACGAATTTACTATTTTAATTCTTGAAATTTTGTGTATGAGCCGCCCCGTGATTTGCACCCAAGTCCTCTCGTTGGGAGATCAGTATTATACTGACTGTGCTATAAGAGCAGTTACCAGCTGCTTCCAAATGACACCTTTTATGAATCAGCGACGGAAGATCGCTAACAGCAGAGATGAATTTTCCCTTTCTTAAATATTCTAATTTCTAATAAAACAATTTTTAAACTAAATTTTCTTCTTTAACATTTCTAATGAAATTGTAAATGAATTTGAAAAGTGTGCATTATAAATTAAAAATTATAACAAAGATAGACATATCTTTAAATAAAAGTTGGATATCCCTACTGTCAATTCGGTATAAGAAAAGGGTTTATCAGGAAACTCATATTTTTGAGCACATAGGGTTTAAACATGAATATTAAGACTTTAAAATACAAAATATATGTATTCATTTCTGAATACATTTATAAATCAAGTATAAGTATACACAACATCAAAATATCATGTACTCATTTCTGAATTAATTGCACTTAAAAAAATCGAGTACAAAGAAATTTTCATTTTTAAGTAGATTAATGCTCCTTTTTGAAGCAATTGTACTTAAAAAATATGAGTACATAGAAATGCTCATTTTTAAATAGATTATTTTTAACAATGTACTTCTTTTTGAAACAATTGTACTTTAAAAAATACGAGTACATGGTAGTTCTCATTTTTAAGTAAATTATTTTTGAGAGTGTATAGACAGAAGTCCATCTAATAACAATCTTTATTTTTATCCTTTTATCGAAATTGATTTAAGGGCTTATCCTTTGTCTCTTTTTTAAAGAATACAAAAATCGTGAGTTATATGTGTTCTGCACATAGAATTTCACAGGGAAAATATCAAAGGATTATATTAAACTTTATTGAAAATGCAGTAAAATGAAAAAAACAAACGTTTACACATTATACAATACTTTTTGCCGATCCCTGTGTTTCAAAATTCCAATTAGATTTCTAAGCACCAATATCAGATTTCTACAAACATATTATTATGTGTTTATTTATCATAATTTGTATTTTTATCATCCTCTTCAAAATTGTTTTAAATGACCCATCATTTGTCTCCTTTTCAAAGAATAGAAAAATCGAGAGTTATTCATGTCACACACAAAGAATGTGACAAGAGAAAGACCTACTTAAACTACTTTTAACTTCATTTAAAATGCAGTAAAATGAAAAAAATAAACTTTTACAGTTACTTTGTCTCTGGAATGCTTTACCTTTAAACAAAGCGCTTTGAAATTTTAATGAAAAAACAAACGTTTACACATTTTACAATGCTTTTTGGCGAACCCTGCATTTCAAAATTCCAATTGGATTTCTAAGTACCAATATCAGATTTCTACAAACATATTATTAAGTGTTTTTTTTATCATAATTTGTATTTTTATCATCCTCTTCAAAATTGTTTTAAATGACCCATCATTTGTCTCCTTTTCAAGGAATAGAAAAATCGAGAGTTATTCATGTCACACACAAAGAATGTGACAAGAAAAGTATTTACTGAAACTACTTTGAACTTCATTTAAAATGCAGTAAAATGAAAAAAATAAACTTTTACAGTTACTTCGTCTCTGGAATGCTTTACCTTTAAACAAAGCGCTTTGAAATTTTAAAGTTATATTATTTCTTGTCTCTCTTGTTGTGTTATTTCTTAGAGTTAATCATTTAACGAATTCCTTCATGCTAGATAATTAATTTTAAATACTCCAAAAATTCTTGAGTCATATCTCTCCAACACATGGAAGAAGAATTATGAATACAAATTGTTTTAAAGCAGGTAATTTAGTCAGTCTTCAAGGCTTCTCTCTTGAATACGCCGTTTATTTGAGACAATGAGAAAACTTTATTAAACATAAGAAATTTGTTTTAGAAGTTATGCAGCGTTTAAAAGTTTTGATTTTATTTACTAATAAATAAAGTTTCTTAATACGCTTTATTAATATACAAAGTAACCCAAAATGTCACAGAATAAATAAAACGTCAATAGTTCGAAAAGTATAGAGAACAGCAGAATGGAATTTTAGCTAAAATGTCCAGAAAGATATGGGATCTTTTAATAACAAAACTTTTACTGCCAGAATAATTATATTTTACGTCAACAAATGGCATTTAAGCAGTGTCAGTAGTTTGTAGAACGGTGTAATAGAGCTCACAACGGTACTGTGAAAAACAAATCTGTAATTCTACAGATGTAAAATTACAGAAATCCTATTAAAATTACTAAAATTTTATCTGTATACACTGTACAAAAAAAGATGAAAATCTACAAAACTAGTTTTTGAAAGCTACACACATCTGTAGCTTTAGAAAAGAATATATTAAAATTACAGTAATCTTACTAAAATTTTTATCTGTAACCCGGGTTGCAATTACATAAATATTTCTAGGAATTCCAGTTTACTAAAAAATAATTAGTAACCTTACAGAGTTTTTTATTTACGGTGCAAGAAAGTATCTATTACATGCATTTTTGTTGTTCCGAAACGTAAACTATTCTGGTCATCCCGATTTTTAGAAAACTTTTAGTAATTTTACAGATTTTTTTTTACAGTGTGCGATTACAAATTTTCAATTAGAACGATGGCATTAGCATACTTGTCAATTTCCAAATTTCTCGCTGTAAAATAAAAATTCATTTGATACGGGTTAAACACGTTTCATTACCAAAAAATTTATGTAACGTATTACCTATTATTTTTTTAATTCATGTTCCTTCAACCCTTTAGGTTCTTGTGGGTGAATTTCTTCGCACATAAATAAAACTATTAGTTATAAACAAATCCCGTTTATATTGAAATAGATAACCTGATTTAGAGGTTTTACACCTCTATACTATACCTAATGACAGCAGCACATTCTGCCAATGTCTAGTCACTTTTCGGAGATGAATTAAAACTTTCCAATTTTCATGAGTTAGAAATTTTGTGTTTTTCCTTCTTTATAAATAAAGATTTTTTTAAAATAAAAGATAACGTGATTTTCTCTTGGACACGTCTAGTAATTTATAATAATTTGAATTTCTTACAATGTTAGTAATTCAAAATAAATTTGCAAAGTCATTTCTTGTGTTTCCATTCTGAAATGATACCATAAAGCTCTCATGAGAAAATATCTTCAAACCACTCTCAGCCTAAAAGAGGCGTATTTAATTAATTTGGCAATTTTTTCAAAAATTTAATAACTTGGAGGTCAAACGATTAAATTTATTTAATTTCAAATCTTTAAAAGTTTGCGGGTTTCAAACGTGCTTAAACTGTGGGAAATTACACCATATCATACAGTAGAATGTATTTGTATGAATAGCTGTTAGACGTAGCAGAATACTCTGCGGAGCATCAAAAAGATTTTCTGCAGCATTTTCTGTCACACGAAGACATAAATCAGTGTCTCCATTTCGTTACTTTTTAAAATTCAGATTGTTTGATTTCCACTACTTTTTTGAAGTAGAATTTTTTGCCATATTTAATAACATATTAGGTAATGCGTAAAAACGTTAATTACATTATTTTTTAAAAAGTGGTGGAAATCAAGTAATGTGATTAGAAAAAAGTAGCGGACTGGCAACACTAGCCTAAATAGGTACAGGCAGCAGTTTTTTATACTACTGTGCTAAGTAATTTTTTTTTCTGTGGTTTGTTTTTCTATTATCAAAATATCCTCCTTTCTATGCATTTGTGCGAAGACCAAATTTGCTACTGTTTTTACTTTTACTAATCATTGTATTTTATATTTTTGTGAAGTTTGTATCACATTGTTCTTGCTTCTTTAAAGGAAAAATGTTAAAAATTACTTCCAATATTACAGATTTTATGTTGTGAATGATCAGGTAATTTCTTTTGTAAAAATATCATCATAAATTCAAAACGGTTTGAAACACGTTGTGAAACATTTTGTTCCGAAAATTTCTTCTTGAGATTCTTTGCATTTAAAACATACAACTCTTTCTTTTATCATCTATTTTAATTCCTTGGTCCTTATTTGACTTTTAATGTTAAATTGTTAGTTATCTTTATCCTGGCTGAAAAAATTGCCAGTGACAAATAGTGCAATGAAATGAAGTAAACATTCATAAGAAAACACCAAATCCAGTAAGTAGCCTTTATTAAGAAAACAAGAGCTATGTAGATATAATAGTGTATAATTATAAGTCAATGGCAAACTGAATTGTTGCTGCTTTTATATTCAATGTATATGACATAGTTGCAAATAAAGGATTCATAGTTTTGTAACGTTTGAGTTCCACTATTTTCAAACATAACATTTGCCCTATTTAATTACATATTTTTGACAGTATATAAGCAAGTTATACTTTTCGTAAATAGTTATACGAATCCTAAAACTTATACCTGCGGAAATTCCTGGCAAGTGGTTTAATGTGTGTTAATATATTGCTTAGTCTTTAAATTAAAAGCTTTTTCATAATACTATATGCATAATGAAGGGAATGAATATTTTTTCCAACTGGATTAAATCATATTCGAGGATGGAGTAGCACAGTTGACGTTTATTTCAACAGAGTGAAAAATGTCTAGACCAGGGATCGAGCCTGAATACTTGGTATCCAGGTTCCTGGAACCAAGTATCCAGATTCGATCGCTGGTCTGGACATTTTTCGCTCTGTTGGAATAAACGTCAATTGTGCTACTCCATCCTCCAATATGATTTAATTCAGTTGGAAAAAATATTCGTTCCCTTCATTATGACCTAATTCATAGTATACAGGAGTTTCCGTGTTAAAACACACTTTCATCATGTAAATGTTATAGTTATAGCTCTGATGAATGAAACTAGCTCTGCAGTTGGCAGCCAAGTCCAACAAATAAGAGTGAATTATGTCAGCCAGGTATCGTCCGGATAGCCTAACAGGTAAGGCATTGGCACGACACGCCAAGTATCCAGGGTTCGATCCCTGGTCTGGACATTTTTCGCTCTGTTAGAATAAACGTCAACTGTGCTACTCCATCCTTGAATATACTATATGCAATTTTACAGTCGCGAGCCAATTATATATGCTTGAAAAATATATCAAAAATCGTACTTTTGTTTCCTGTTGATGGGAAATGCCAAAAATTCCCGCTAAAATAAGTAATTTCTATTTAAGTCTATAAAAACGTATAATGCACAGATAGAAAAACACGATTTTTTAGGCGACTTACTAACAACGTGTTAACATGTTCTTTGAAAAAAAAAAATAAGTAATCATGTAAAAAAGGGCAATTTTCATCTGTAGTGTTGCACATGTTATCAATACTATTCTGAAATGCAAATTAACTTCTTGATAATCACTACATAATAAACAAAATTGGTTGACATTTGAGAATCTTCGAATTTAAAACATACAACTCCTTGTGCTTTATGTGTACAGTTTTTATATGCTAATTTCCCAATGGGGGGGGGGGGGGTACAAATTACTGCGATAAGTTTAAAATTTTGTCAATACATATGTAAGACATTCTAAACTATGTATGTATATAATAATGTAATTTTCTGCCTCTGTCAAAAATTATGAAAGATTTTAACTTTTCAATTTTCATATTTTTTTGGTATCATAAGTAATTATCTTTTCTCCTTTACTTTATTAGTTGCCTAGTAACTTCGTTTCATTATGTATCTGTTTTAAACAATTAATAATTGAAAGTACATATTTTAACATTTCGGCGGTGTAAAAATTGTGTTTTTATTATATTATTATTTTATTTTTTTATTAATGAAGTTTTAATTTCATTATGGAAAATTAGCCGGTGGCAAATACTGAAGTATTTACATTGTTTTAAGTGCAAATGAGTTATTATTCCTTCGTAATGGAGCCGATACGCATTAGAGATAGATTTAAAAAATTCATGCTTGATAATTAATTAAAATGCGCAATAAATGAGTAAATTAAAATACAGTTTTCAAACAAATTGCATTTGAAAGTAGATTTTTCTTATACGACGGTATAAAAATTGAAAATGTGTGATGTTTAGAGGTTTAAAATATTTCAGTAGCAAAAATTGAAATGCCGAAATTTCATCGTCAAGTGTTGCCGTTCGCAAATTGACGTCAGCGCTACGGACGGCCACATTTGTCTTTTATAATACAGACAGAGAGAAAAGTTTTTGAATTCTTCTGTGAAATACTACACAGTATGGTAAAAAAAAAAAAAAAAACAGATAAGAAATGCATAACACAGTTAAAGATTCCCCTCCTGAAACTTCAGTAAACGGAAATGTACTTGAATTCTTTTGTCGATACCTGTATATGGTCTCTAGAATTTATATACATAGAGTAATATTTAAAAAAGTAATTAAATTTAAAAACGCATGCCACAACTCAAAGCGCACTTTCAGCAATTATCACACATTGGTAGTACTGTAACCGAATTATTTTGTGAGTCCCTGTAAATAAACGTTAAATGCTGTGTACACCACATTCTAAGGATTGTAAGCATCATATTTTCTTTAATAATACACTTCAACACATAAACCACACAAAACCGTATTTTTGCTTCTTTCAAACTCCACCGTCTGTTTAGGGTGTTCTCTGTTCTTTCAAAGCATTATAATTCTGATAAATACAAAAATAAAACCTCTTGCACAAAGCTTATGTTTTCCCGATTCTCTATATCACGCTTTGTTTATTTCTCATTTTACACCGAAGAAGAATTGGTTGAACTTCTCAAGCCTAGAAACAGAAATCTGCAACATTTTCTCTGGTTATTTGTATTATATTTAATATCTTGTAGTGCACCTCGGTACTGTATATCAGTTTCATTACGTCAGAAATAATGTAACGTTATTAAATTCATTGTAAACGATTTTTTCCGTAGACCCTAATGTGACGTAGTACTTTTGAGTCTATATGTACACGAAATATAAACTTTACACGCTTCATTTTCAATAGCAAACATGCCTTTCCAAACGTCAATAACATATATCAACAACCGAATCAATAAACGAAGTCATCAATTTTTTTAGGTAGCTTTCATTACAAAAAGCTACCTATTGTAGCCGTTCGGAGGAAAGCGATTTCAAAAATTTTGGTATATTTTCATCGATCATGACCCCCAGACTCCGAAACCACCCTCCGTTCAAAATTGATATATATATATATATATATATATATATATATATACTAGCAAACCGCACGGCTTTGCTCGCATAATATTTCAAAAATGCCAAGTGATATTTATATGTGTAATTTTTATTAAAAGGTACTAACTAAATTTTTACTTATTACTTTTAAGAATAATTCAAAAATTACTATTTAAAACACAGTTTGATTAAACATCATTATTACACTGCATTAGGCAGAAATGAGACTTAAATTAATAAAACTAAATAAATGATAATTTAGAAACTATTTTGAAACCTTTATGCTCATTTAATACGCTCATTCCACTATACATCTGAAGTTTTGAATTTTTTAGAAACCATCTTCTTACATCTTAAAATTAACTATCATGTCAAATTCCAAGTCCTATCATCTCTCTAAACAGCAAGGGCTATGTTGAATTAGGAACTATCACCATTAATTTGGCAACATTAATTTTGAAATGGGTTTGTTACTTTTAATATTCCACAGAAACGTAATTTAGAAAGCTTTTAAAGGCCTTTTATAGAGCGTTTGCTGTTTTTGTAAACCCCAGGTGGTAGAATCATCGGCCTGTGTAGGATCAGAGACTGTTACCATTGATTCGCAACTATTACTTTTATAATCGGTTTATATACCCTGAAATTGCATAGATATCGTAAATTAGGACTTTTTTAGAATGCTTTTCACACTTCCCCTTCGCTTCACCCACTTTTAATTCGAATTTATTTTCGACAGTCCTTCGAGGGCATTTATATTTTATAAGTAACTACCATGCCATATTTAAAGTTTCTAGCCTTTTCAGTATCACAGAATTCGCAATTTAGAAAGTTTTTAGCTCCTTCAACCCTCTGGTGGTAGTGGCACAGATATAAAATATAGCTTATATTTGAGCAGGTTCTAACACCAACAATTTGTCATCATTATTTTTTTTAATCGGTTTAGTATTTGATAAGAAAGCATAAAAATTGTAATTTATAACGCTTTTCGCTTACTTCATCTTTTTAAATTTGGAATTATCTTTCAACTGTTCTTAGAAAGAAGTTGCATCTTGTAAGTAAATACCATGCCATACTTCAAAGTATTAGACCCCTCAGTTGTGCAAAAAACGCAAATTAGAACATGTTTTGCTTTTGCAACCCTCAGATGGTAGTGACAGCAACATAAAATATAACCTATGTTATAGCAAGGACTATCACTATTGATTTGCAACCATTACTTTTGAAATAGCTTTGGTATTGCCTGAGATTGAGTATAAATCGCAATTTAGAACGTTTTTAGAACGCTTTTGCGCATTTTCACCCCTTTTTAAATTTCTAATGTTTTTCGAAACTGTTCTTAAAGATCATTTATATCTAATAAATATGTACCTTGCCTAATTTTAAGTTGCTAGCCCGTACCGATCACAAAAATCGAAATTTAGAATGCTTTTTTGCTCCTGCAACGTCTAGGTCATAGTGATACCGACATAAAATAGCATCTATGTTAGAGCAGAGTCTGTTAGCATCAATTTCCTACCATTTCTTTTGAAATCAGTTTGATTCTTCCTGAGATATCGCTGACAAATCGGCATTTAGAACGTTTTTAGAACGCTTTTTGCACATTTTGCTCCTGCATCTCCTCTGGGGTAGTGGAAACAGATATAAAATATAGCCTAACTTCAAGCGAGATTTGTCAGCATAATTTTTACACCATTATATTTGAAATCGGTTCAGTACTTCCTAAGATTGCATGGAAATCGCAATTTAGAACGTTTTTTACAACGCTTTTTGCACATTTTGACTCCCTTTTAAATTTCGATTTTTTTAGGAAATGCCCCTAGAGATCATTGATATATTATAACTAACTACCATTCCAAATTTCACGATTCTAGGCCCTTCCGTAACGCAAAAACCACAATTTAGAACGTTTTTCCCCTGCACGACATTTAGGGTAGTGTCACCGACATAACACATAGCCTATGTTGGAGCAAGGGTTGTCACCGTCATTTTGACAAGATTATTTTTTAAATCGGTTTGGTATTTCCTGAGATTATGTAGAAACTACCATTTAAAACGTTTTTTAGAACGCTTTTTGTGCATTTTCACCCCTTTTAAATTTCGAATTGTTTAAGAACTGTTCTTAGACATCATTTATATCTTATAAGTAATTAATATTCCAAATTTCATATTTCTAGGCTCTTCAGTAACGCAAAAATCGCGTTTTTAGAATGTTTTTTGCTTCTGTACCCCCTATGGGGTAGTGGCACCGACATAAAATATAGCCTATGTTCTAAGTTGGACTAACACCATCATTTTTATACCATTACTTTTGGAATCGGTTCGGTAGTTCCAGAGATTACCTCCTACAAATAAACAATTTTTACCTCTTTATAATATGATGAGTATGAGTATATATATATATATATATATATATATATATATATATATATATATATATATATATATATATATGACATTTGTCACACTGTAACTCTCGTAATTATGAACCGATTTCGATGTAATTCGGTGTGTACATAGTACATACAAATGTCTCGACCGAGTTCGTTGGCCAGCTCCATCCGTCGTTTTGTTTCAAAAAGGCAGCCTTTTACAATTTAAAAAAAAAATTTAATTTGAAATGTGGTACCAAAAATTTGAAAGTGGAAAAATATTTTTTTCTTATGTATTTGACCTTTATACAAAGATTCCGGAGCAGTTTTTGTTTTGTCTATTTCTTAAAAAATGGCTGAGTTATGGCATTTTGAATTTCTAGCGTGGCTGACATTTTGAAACGTCCTGAATTTTGTCACGCGATAAAAGGCGTATTTATGAACCGATTTCGATGTAATTCGGTGTGTACATAGTACATACCAATGTCTCGACCCAGTTCGTTGGCCAGCTTCATCCACCATTTTGTTTCAATGGCGGCCACTTAAAATTTCTTAAAAATTTAAAAATTTGAAATGTTGTACCAAAAAAATTGAAAATGGAAAAATATTTTTTTCTTATGTATTTGACCTTTATACAAAGATTTCGTAGCAGTTTTTGTTTCGTCTATATCTTAAAAAATGGCTGAGTTATAGCATTTTGAATTTCTAGTGTGGCTGACATTTTGAAACGTCCTGAATTTTGTCACGTGATAAAAGGCGTATTTATGAACCGATTTGGATGTAACTTCGTTTATACATAGTACATACCAATGCCTCGACCGAGTTCGTTAGCCAGCTGCATCCGCCATCTTGTTTAAAAATGGCGGCCATTTAAATTTTAAGAAAAATTTAAATTTGAGATGTGGTATCAAAAAATTGAGAATTGAAAAAATATTTTTTTCTTATGTGTTTGACCTTGATAAAAAGATTCGGGAGTAGTTTTGTTTCGTCTATATCGTAAAAAATGGCTGAGTTATAGCATTTTGAATTTCTAGCGTGGCTGACATTTTGAAACGTCCTGAAATTTGTCACGCGATAAAAGGCGTATTTATGAACCGATTTCGATGTAATTCGGTGTGTACATAGTACATACCAATGTCTCGACCGAGTTCGTTGGCCAGCTTCATCCGCCATCTTGTTTCAAAATGGTGGCCATTTAAAAGAATTTTAAAAATAAAAAATTTAAAATGAGATACCAAAAAATTGGAAAATGAAAAAAAAAATTTCGTATGTATTTGACCTTAATACAAAGATTCCGGAACAGTTTTTGTTTCGTCTATATCTAAACAAATGGCTGAGTAATAGCATTTTGAATTTCTATTGTGGTTGACATTTTAAAACGACCTGATTTTTGTCACGCGATAACAGGCGTATTTATGAACCGATTTGGATGTAACTTGGTCTGTACATAGTACAACCGAGTTCGTTGGCCAGCTTCATTCGCCAACTTGTTTCAAAAGGATTGCCATTTTTAAAAAAATTAAATTTAAAATTTAAAATGAAGTATTAAAAAATTGGAAAATGAAAAAGATATTTTTATGTGTTTGGCTTTGATACAAAGATTCCGGAGCAGTTTTTGTTTCTGAAAATTTGTTCTTTGGTTTATATCTTAAAAAATGGTTGAATTATAGCACTTTGAATTTCTAGCATGGCTAACATTTTGAAAAGATCTTGTATTTGTCGATAACACACGTATTCGCCTATTTCGATGTAAGAAGGCATGTGGATAGTATACATCAATATCTCGACCAAGTTCGCTGGCCAGATTCATCAGCCATCTTGTTTCAAAATGGCGGACATTAAATTAATATATATATATATATATATATATATATATATATATTTAAAGTGAGGTGCAAAAAAATTAGAAATTGAAAAAGATTTTTTTCTTAAGTATTTGACCTTGATATAAGACTTCAGGAGCATTTTTTGTTTGTCTTTATCTTAAAAAATGTCTCAGATATAGCAGTTCCAATTTCTATTGTGGGTGACATTTTTTGCATGCGACAGCACTCGTATATATCAACCGATTCCGATGTGAGTGAGCATGTGCACAGCAATTACTAAGGTCTCGACCAAGTTCACTGGTTAGCCTCATCCACCACGTTGTCTTAAAATGGCAGGCACTTTAAGAAATCACCGAATTTGGCAGCCAAATATAAGTTACTTTAAAGAAAAGCAGCTTGGATAAAGCTGACTTTTTTCTCGAAATTCTCAATCATTATATTGATAAAAATTAGTATTGAATCTCCTATATTCGGTTTCCACTAAATTGAGCTTCGTGTGTTTGAATAATGTAAGTTGACTTTTTTAAAATAAGGAATATGAAAGCTACCTCTTCCTCCCGTCTCTGGCCGGAAGGACTTTTTTCATCTATGTTGGAAACTATTAAAAAATGACAAAACCTAACACGAAATATAATTTCTTTTTAATTTGATTGTAAATAGGCTTACCTGTTAATATCAGGGCCTGAATATAGTAAGAGTCAAAAATAAATTTAGATTTCTTTCAGTATGTATTTAGTATGTAGATTTTCCCTCACATGATGATACAATTTATCTACTTAGCTTTCTAAGAAATACGAAAATGCACTTTCTGGAACGTATATGGCAATATTTATATATATATGTTTTTATATTTTAGCAATATATTTCAACAGAAAAACAAAACACAGTATTTTTGCTCTTTTCAAAGTCCACCGTCCCCTTAAGGAGTTTTCTGTATTTTCAAAGTATAAGAATTCTCATAAAATAAATGCAAAAATAAAAACCTCCTGCTCAAAGCTTATGTTTTCCTGATGCAGTATCTCGCGCTCCTTTTTTCTTATTTTACACCGAAGAAGAAGTGGTTGAATTTCTCAACCTAGAAACAGACGTCTGCAACATTTTCTCTGATATTAGTATTTTATTTAGTTTAAACATATTATGTGTTTCCAAAAAAGTGACGTAAAGACACAGAAAATAAATATTGTGTGCTTTTGTGTATGAAGTATCTTCAGATGAAGAAATCCTGTCATGGCGGATCTGGCGAGCGGTTATCAAGATAAGAAAGTGTGATTGATCAAAAGCTTTAAAAATATTGAAAGAATGGATTGCAAAATATTGAAAGAATGGATTGCAAAATATTTCAGAGTAAGAAATTTTGTATTTTACCTCAAAGAAGGAAACGGAATTTATTCAGGAGTAACAGTACTTAGAAGAAAGGTATTTTATATATACTTCATGAAAATTATAAAAATGAACGGAATTTAACCCTCCGTCAGGTGCCCCTCTGGATTTTCCTGCTCGGGCGCCATGTGCCTGCAGACGCCTGTATAAAAATTGTCATTAGCAGCTAATTAACCTAATTCTAAAACTGTTAAAGTGACCTTCGTTAGGAAGTACAGAGAGAGAGAATATTCGAAATCTGTTTTAATTTCATTTATTAATCTCTAAACAAGTTAGACACTGAGCACTTTCAGAGGCAGCCATCACTAAGTCAAACACACCATACAGGGGGTAAGTGAAAAAGAAATTATTCTACTGAGTCAACACTTTTTATGGTTTTTCCCAAAAGTTTTATCTTAATATCCTATGCTTTCTCGGCAAAAACATTTGCAAGCTAATGTTAAGACGAAAGTAGTGTTCTTTGAATTTCAGTATTTTTACATAATTTTTTTTTCATACGATACCAGCGGTCTATATGTCTAAACGTTGCAACTAGCCTTTTACATTTTGGTTACTGTTTTTTTTTTTTTTTTTTTTTTTTTTTTTTGTTCTATTGATACTTTGAATTTGGTAAATGTCCCGAAAGATTCTTACACAGATTTAACATTAACATCCTGAAACTTTTCTATTAAGACTTAATAGACAGAATAAGGACATAAACTATAACCTTTTCGTTCGGGATTAATCTAATCAACAGAATTATGATGTCAAAAGTGGCTGTACTCATTTGAAATTTCAAATTAGACAGAATTGTTAATATGTGGGAAACCCCTATTTGAAAAATCTTTAAAAATCGGAAAGAAGACAATATTCGGGGCCGGATACTGCCTCTAAAATCTGTTTGCTATAATTTGGAGTTTGAAATGTATGGCGATTTTTTTTCCTTACAACCGTACATCAATGCCAGATGTATTGCATGTGATGTTTTGTTTTCAAAATCGCATAACTAGTGTAATTTTTATTTTTATTTCTTGCAAAATGTTAAATTTATAGTTTAGCTACTGCATGAGTTAGAGAAAACGTGTATAAAACGTTCCAATACCCCCAAAAGGGGTACATCAATGTCAACTCTTGTACGTGTTACTTAAAGATGTTGTCATCTTCTAAAGTGTTATTACCTGATAATCACTTCTTAAAATATTAAGAAACTTTAAATTCTTCTACAATCTCAAAATTCTGTAAATTGAAATAGTAGGGGAGACCGGGGCAAGTTTTCCAACGTTTTAGATTTTTATTTTTGTATTTTTTATTTTTAACTATTTTGATATATACAAGATATCATTGTATTCCCTAGACCTTCCTGTACAAACTGGCACAATTATTTTTCAAAAAACTAAATATACTTTTTCACAAAAAATAGTTAAGTCTAATCATGTTACGTTGGAAAATGTGCCCCGTATGTGGGGCAAGTTTTCCAGCCTACGAAAAATGGTCAGGGGCAAGTTTTCCAACTATACTATAAAGGGTAAAACATCGGTATTAAATCTTGCTTGTTAATTAATAAGTATTTTTATTTTGAACTAAATGCTCAGTAACATAACAGTAACATAAAAAACAGTTTTAATCCATCTGACATTTAAAGACGAAGGTCCAAACAGCTCCCTGGCCGGAATTGGATTTTTTTTTTTTTTTTTTTTATCGCCCCTTTTATCTGATTCCTTTTGCAGTTTCCTTTTTTTTAGATGAATCTTTTTTTTTCCATTTTCAGTTGATTTTTGACAGGAGAATCAGTATGTACAATACTTCCTATTTTTTTCCACGCCGTGTTTGCCTGCTTAGGGCAGCCTTCGCAAAAGTCCTAACTTCTTCTGGTGTAGGCAAAGCTTGTAAGGATGTAGAAGGAACGCTTTTTTCATAAGCAATAGGGAAATTTTGAGTAGAACTTAAAGAACAGCTTCTTTGGAAATTCTAGCCTGCGTTGGTGTAGAATGATTGTTTCTGCGGGGGGGGGGGGGGGGGGTGATTATTGAGGAAAGTTTCAAATATTTTCAGGATTGTTGGTGCTTTTAAGATTTGGTGAGGTAGGAGTTGGCCTGTCAGAAAAGTAGGATGGCGTATAAGCAGAGTTTGTAAATATTTCAGGTTTCAGTATGAAAATTCTCTAACGTTTAAAACCCGCCATAATATTAACTGTGGATTAACGCCAGTGGAGCGGCTCTAAGCACGGTTAATTTGCTTTTTGAGAGGTTCATACTCACTGCGATCTCAGTGTTCTAGCTTATGACTATAAAGGCATAATTAACATAAAATGGATTCATTAAATGAACCCATTTTAGAAAAAATTGACATTTTATTATATTTTTGAATTTACCTTGTTTTTTATATAGATAGTTTTACTTAAATGACTAAATGATCAAACGGGCTCGTAGTATATATGGTTATTTGGCCGATTTTTTGATACAATAAATCTAGCTGATTTAGGAGGGGGGGGGGAGGTTTTCAAACGAGAAACATGTTGGAAAACATGCCCCGTATGTTGTTGGAAAACCTGCCCCGTCGCCATATTTGAACTTTTACACTACTTGGACGAATACCGGTGTAAGTTATTTGCAAAACAAACGCATAGTTACGTGAAGAAAGAAACCTTTTTTTAGTGTATGCAATGTCAAAACAGTAAGTTTAACGCTAGTACGTTTTTTTTACGTTTTAATAAAGACCTAAAATTTTACTCACCGTTGAAAAAATGAAGAAAACAGCTCTCCAGACGAGGTGACAGCAGCTATTAAGCTATAACTTTTGTCGATGTTGTGTAAGATGTTGCCACTTCAGCCAGTTCACTCGCTAGCGTCACCTAGCGGCTAATTTAAAAACTAAAGAGAGTTGGTAAACTTGCCCCTATGGAAAATGTGCCCCGGTCTCCCCTACAGCAATCACCAAATACTACTCGTAATTTAATAAACAGTGTTGCCAGTTTGGCGTAGTTTGCTCATTAAGATTCTTGATCTCTACTTTTTTGAAATAGTAATATTTGCCTTTTTTAACCTGTCATTAAGTGGATATAATAGTACCATTTAAAAAAATTATGGCAATCTAGGAATCTGCAAAAGAAATCCCATCCACCTGGCAAGAGTGTGTATAATTTACGACATACATTTATGACGAAATTCCTACAATTTTTAGACCCAGACCTTCATCTTTTACGCAAGCTCTTTAAAAGCCGTAAACAATTTAAATAAACAGCTTACCTGTTTTACAGTGTCTCTAACTAATATAACAGTATTCTTCGTATCGCATAAAATTACAAGATATTTAAAGTGCTTTAAAATGTTTTTACCCATCCAATTCGTAGAAGATTTTTAAAAATATTTAAAAAATAATTCCTCATCTGCATTATGATATAGAAAATGGTTCAAAACTTCTAGTAACATGTAAATTACTTGTAAATATATTAATAGCTTGATAATTTGGCTCAAAAAAAGCATAAAAATAGCACTTACGTAAAACGTCAATTAACCTTTAATAAATTTGGCCTTACGAAAAACATGAAATTTACTTCAAGATTATTTTCTCTTTGTAAGGTCATTGTGTTTAAATGCGATTCGATTTCTGATAATTTTGTGTCATTTAATAAAATGTTAAATATAAAAAGGATATTGGATTGATTAATATCTTTTTAATTCGAAACAAATTTGTTTTGAAAAAAATGACGTAATATATACAATTTAAGCAAAAATACATAATTGTCACATTTTGGTAATTGGTATAACATTTACCGTACTTAAAACCAAAATGAGATGTGTAAATACCTAAATGTGACAACGCAAGTTCTGCATGTCAGTTCATCACATCCTTACTAATTTAATTTTACCAGTTTTAAAATAGTAAATATTGCATTTTATGTAAATAATGGACCATTTAAAAATTTTAAATACTTTCAACTTTGACCAAATAATAAACAAGAAGTAATTATCGAATGCGCAATTAAACATTAATATTACCAAAAATTATTTTCTATTGTATATGCTTGAAACAATTTTTTTTATAAACTAAGTTTTTGATTCTTAGCAATATTATCAAATGGACCTGAATAAAATGTAGTTCTTTCAGTAAATTAACAATTGTGGTAATGTGATATCTTCTTTCACACTTCTTTCATTCGTTTGCGTGCGCACATTTTCAGACAATATTCAAATTCCATTTTAAAATACACGCAAAAACTGTCAGGAGGACACTGTTATTTCTCAGTTGTACTTTCACATTACATTAAAACTACTTTAAGTGATTTCTGTTGAAGTTTCCTGGGTCTTTGATAAATTTGTTCCGTGCGAGCTCTGTAGAAAGTGGATATATTGTTTCGCCTTTTAAAGATTTATTCCTGCAATAATGTAATACATATGTTGTAGTACACTGAGTTATTTTGTTTATTTTACATAGTCAAAATGGAAGTATCAACAAAAATATTTTTCCAAAAAATCAAAAAATCTGAAGATATTTAATATATATTTCACGGTGATGAAGAACAATCAATTGAAGTTTTAAAAAAGTACATTTGCACGGATAAAACGAAATGGAAAGAAAAAGCGAGTCAAGATTTTATTCAAATAATTCTATTTCTTAAATAGCACAATGTTTTACTAAACTTATGAATCTTTCCAATTAGTTTTCGATTTTTGACGAATTTGAAAAACGGTAGACCGGGGATTCTTAGCCCAATTTTTCCCAATGTATTTTTCTTTTTAATTTTATTACAATTTTTATTAGTTTTTAGTTTGTATATTCAGCGTGTCTAAGGTGTGATAAAATTCGAAAAATATTAATTAATAGTTTCTATTTTAAACTCAGAAGGACATCAAGTCACTGAGCCTATCTGCCCAAAAGAACGGGATAGGTTGGCCCAAGAAATCGATTTGATTTTTGAAATACTAGTGTAAGTGAAAAAACACATAAAATATCATATGCATTTTCAATTTGATAAGGACAAAAAAGATATTTTGTTCAACTTTAGCCCAAGGTTTCAGATCATTTCACATTGGAACCGTGACTGATGGTACAGATGACAGGTCATTACACATAGGGATGTCCGTAGTTCTTTGCGGTATTTGGGTTGTAGAAAGGGTTGGAGTTTCTGGTTGATCTGAAGGTTTTGATTGGAAGGAAGTTTTCTTTTTATTTCTTGTATCAGAATCTGGTGAGTCAGGGACTTAAGAAGGTTCAAAAAAGGCTAGCGAACGACCGATATGCACCAGTTAAAATGGACCAACTTGCCCCGTATCGCCATTTTGTTTTTTGATCATCGTATCAAATTATTCTGTTGGTATTTTTAGAAAACAGTAGGTACAAAATAAGTTCTGAATAACGTACTTTTACACTGCTATTCACCAAAGTGAAACTTTAATTTAGAAATAAATCAGAAACGATTAATTGAGGGGCTCACAACCGTAGTAGAACAAGCTCATTTCGAAAAAGAAATGAGATAGTCTATATGAGGACCCCAGAAGCTAAGAGGCATAAGTGACAAAATTGAAAAAATTTAAAGAAGTGCACAGACGACCTAGAAATAGGCTTTTTTTATTTTCAGGTAAAGAAATATAAGTGATTTTCTAATTAAGTGTTGTGTTTTAGAGATGAACCATTTTTGCCGAATAATGATCACTATTGATTAATTATAAATTTAAAGAAAATTGCACTCTACTTTTTTCACATTTATTGAAATTAGAATTCAAAAACCACTGTAAAACAAGCAGCAGTTTCCTATTTCAATTCGGCCAATTATTATTGCTGTTCAACTTTAACGTCATTTACCTTTGATCTCAATTTACTCTAAATCGAAATTTTGTCACGTGTACCCCTTGGATTCTGATGTGCATAAAATCTGTTTTATTCACTCCCAGAGTGAACCAACTCTGTTTTCACATACTTTATCATATATGCCATGTGTTTAGACACTTGTTTTACTGTGGGGGCGGTATTAAACAGATTTTATGCACCTTATAAATAGACTATCTCATTTTTTTTTTTTTTTCAAAATGGACTTGATCAATTATGGATGTTGTGCCATTAAACAATATACAACCAACCAACCAATTATGGATGTTCATTAATAAGTGAAAAAAAAAAAAGAAAGAAACTTCCGTGAGCGAAAATTTGAGTTTGCCTTTGTTCGATTGCTTCTTCGCTACTGACGCTGTTGTGGGTGAAAGAACACATGATAAGGCATACGTCGCTTAACTAGTAACTCCATCAACGGGATAGTTTGACAAATATTGCGGATGTGCCAACATACCCGGTCTACTCTACCTGGCCACTTAATTTATCAAACTCAACTACATTTTATTTCTAATATTAGGTAGCTTTCTTTACAAAAAAGCTACCTATTGCAGCCGTTCGGAGGAAAGCGATTTCAAAAAATTTTGGTATATTTTCATCGATCATGACCCCCAGACCCCGAAACCACCCTCCGTTCAAAATTGATATATATATATATATATATATATATATCTGACATATGTCACACTGTAACTCCCGTAATTATGAACCGATTTCGATGTAATTCGGTGTGTACATAGTACATACCAATGTCTCGACCGAGTTCGTTGGCCAGCTTCATCCGCCATTTTGTTTCAAAATGGCGGCCATTTAAAATTTTTAAAAAAATTTAAAACTTGAAATGTGGTACCAAAAAATTAAAAATGGAAAAATATTTTTTTCTTATGTATTTGACCTTTATACAAAGATTCCGGAGCAGTTTTTGTTTCGTCTATATCTTAAAAAATGGCTGAGTTATAGCATTTTGAATTTCTAGCATGGCTGACATTTTGAAACGTCCTGAATTTTGTCACGTGATAAAAGGCGTATTTATGAACCGATTTTGATGTAATTTGGTGTGTACATAGTACATACCAGTCTCTCGACCGAGTTCGTTGGCCAGCTTCATCCGCCATTTTGTTTCAAAATGGCGGCCATTTAAAATCTTTTTAAAAATTTAAAATTTGAAATGTGGTACCAAAAAATTGAAAATGGAAAAATATTTTTTTCTTATGTATTTGACCATTATACAAAGATTCCGGAGCAGTTTTTGTTTCGTCTATATCTTAAAAAATGGCTGAGTTATAGCATTTTGAATTTCTAGCGTGGCTGACATTTTGAAACGTCCTGAATTTTGTCACGCGATAAAAGGCGTATTTATGAACCGATTTGGATGTAACTTCGTTTATACATAGTACATACCAATGTCTCGACCGGGTTCGTTGGCCAGCTTCACCCGCCATCTTGTTTAAAAATGGCGGCCATTTAAATTTTTAAGAAAAATTTAAATTTGAAATGTGGTACCAAAAATTGAAAATTGAAAAAATATTTTCTTCTTATGTGTTTGACCTTGATAAAAAGATTCGGGAGCAGTTTTTGTTTCGTCTATATCTTAAGAAATGGCTGAGTTATAGCATTTTGAATTTCTAGCGTGGCTGACATTTTGAAACGTCCTGATTTTTCTCACGTAATAACAGGCGTATTTATGAACCGACATGGATGTACCTTGGTGTGTACATAGTACATACAAATACCTCGACCGAGTTCGTTGGCCAGCTTCATCCGCCATCTTGTTTCAAAATGGCGGCCATTTAAAAAAATTAAAAAATAAAAAAATTAAATGAGATACCAAAAAATTGGAAAATGAAAAATATTTTTTTTGTATGCGTTTGACCTTAATACAAAGATTCCGGAACAGTTTTTCTTTCGTCTATATCTAAAAAAAATGGCTGAGTAATAGCATTTTGAATTTCTCTTGTGGCTGACATTTTAAAACGACCTGATTTTTGTCACGCGATAACAGGCGTATTTATGAACCTATTTGGATGTAACTTGGTTTGTACATAGTACATACCAATGTCTCGACCGAGTTCGTTGGCCAGCTTCATTCGCCATCTTGTTTCAAAAGGGTTGCCGTTTAAAAAAAATTAAATTTAAAATTCAAAATGAGGTATTAAAAATTGGAAAATGAAAAAGATTTTTTTTATGTGTTTGGCCTTGATACAAAGATTCCGGAGCAGTTTTTGTTTCTGAAAATTTGTTCTTTTGTTGATATCTTAAAAAATAGTTGATTTATAGCACTTTGAATTTCTAGCATGGCTAACATTTTGAAACGATCTTGTATTTGTCACGCGATAACACACGTATTCGCCTATTTCGATGTAAGAAGGCATGTGGATAGTATACATCAACACCTCGACCAAGTTCGCTGACCAGATTCATCAGCCATCTTGTTTCAAAATGGCGGCCATTAAATAAAAAAAATATATATATATTTAAAGTGAGGTGCAAAAAAATTAGAAATTGAAAAAGGTTTCTTTCTTAAGTATTTGATCTTGATATAAGGATTCAGGAGCATTTTTTGTTTGTCTTTACCTTAAAAAATGGCTCAGATATAGCAGTTTCAATTTCTATTGTGGGTGACATTTTGAAAAATCTGATTTTTTGCATGCGACAACACTCCTATATATTAACCGATTCCGATGTGAGTGAGCATGTGCACAGCAATTGCTAAGGTCTCGACCAAGTTCACTGCTTAGCCTCATCCACCATGTTGTCTTAAAATGACAGGCACTTTAATAAATTGCCGAATTTGGCAGCCAAATATAAGTTACTTTAAAGAAAAGCAGCTTGGATAAAGCTGACTAATTTCGCGAAATTCTCATTCATTATATTGATAAAAATTAGTATTGAATCTCCTATATTCGGTTTCCACTAAATTGAGCTTCGTGTGTTTGCATGATATAAGTTGGCTTTTTTTTAAATAAGGATTATGAAAGCTACCTCTTCCTCCCGGCACTGGCCGGAAGGACTTTTTTCCTTTAATGTGATTAAAATTTTATATTTACTTTTACAATAAGGAAACAAACAAATGGAACTTGCATTACGATTTAAACTTTTTAAAGAAAATAACTCTTTTTTACTACCGAATGTTTTTTCACTTAAATTTCGTAAAATTGTTGGATAGTAATCTTTATTGAAATCCGAAATTTATAGATATATTTCTAATTCTTCATTGTCCACTCGACGTTACGAATGATTTTATTAGATTTTTATTTTTTGTTCGATTCAAATGCACTTAGCCCCTTTAAATATACAAATGCATTATACTTAGTTCAAAATCTTGTTACAAAAATATGATTTAAATCTTATATATATTTTTACAATAAGGCAACAACAACAAAAAAAAAGAATACATTTTAAATAGAATCATTTTTAATAAAATAATTCTTTTTATTACAGTTCAGCCCTATTCTACTTAAAATTCAAAAACGTGTTTAAAAAAATCTTGCGTGTAGTCAAAATTTATTGAAATACAATTTTTTTCCGTAGTCAATGAAAAGTCAAGCTGTGATACTTCTTCCATCTTACTTGTCACGTGATCAAGTTAGGCTGGATTCTGCCAATTGTGGAACTGCCATGTGATCAATGTAGGCGAAAGAGCAGCCGAGGTAGTGTGTAGTACGAGGCTTGTTTCTTTTTCTTTTCTTTTTTTTTTTTGGTTGCTTTCTGACACGAAAATTATTATGATTCATAAACATGTTACAGAATAATCATGCGTGGCTTCAAAAATTTATTAAAATTCTTCCTATTTAAAATTTCAAGATTGTTAACTTGAAATTGTGAATGTGATTAAAATTTTACAGGGCCATTTTTTCGCAAATGTCACTTTAGACATTGCTTTGCGCTGTTTGTAGGTTATAGCGGGATAGGATGATAATGAATTTAGAAAATTATATAAACATTAAAACGTAAATGACAATTATTCATAATATGTTGAACCAGGGTTCGTACACTTCAAGGAATTTCAAGCTCCTTTTACCAAAATTTTTGTAAAGTATTGTTTACCTTATTTAATTTAAAAAAATTCTGAGCGACAAGTAGTTTACGAAATTTCTGGCACGAAAACACCTAAAATCCCATAAAAATCCTCGATGCGTACGAACTCTATGAACATTTCACGGAATGCACCGAATGCTCTCTCTCATAATGATACGTACACACAGCACGCAATGAACAGTTCGTGATAATAAGTTTGAAATACAGCATACATAATTAAACATAAAACATATAACATACACCCAGAAAAAAGTTTTGTTGAATCAACAAAAATTTGGTTAGCCCAACAAAACATTTCGTTTAAATATGGGTCAATGGAAATTTTGTTTGAATCAACAAAAAAATATTGTTGTTTTTTTTTTTGTTGTTGTTGTTGTTGTTTTTTTGCTACTGAAACAAAAAAAAATTTGTATCGCCAGCAAAGAAATGTTTTGTTAATTCAAGTAAAATGATCCATTTTTTTTATATTAATAGAATTCTTTTATTGAAAGTTTTTTAAATATAAATATAATAATCTGTCACTTTAAGAATTCTTTTTAGTTTCGGCAACAAAAACTTTTGTTTAAAGAACAATTGTTTTGTGTAATTTTAAGATTTTTTTTGTTTTGTTTTAACAACAAAAGTTTTTGTTAAAGAAACAATTATAATATTTACTTTAAAATTATCTTTGAGAAACAATATTTAGGTTCTGATGGCGTCATCTATTGAGCCGTGTTGGTATATGTATCTGTTAGTTCTTCAAATGAACATATTGTTGCATTTGTTAATATTTCAAATGAAAATATTCCAGCGATGGGGTTTGATCTGTCTACCACAATGACAGAAAGTAAACCCTTTAACCGTTTGGCTGCTGGAGACTTGTAGAAGAGAGGTTTCTATGAGGTTTTAAGTGGAAGGCATTTTGATAAGTGGTGGTTATTCATTCTAGGTAAATGGTAAATGCGATAATTGGAATTTTTAAATGTTTATAAAGAAATTTTTTTTAATTGTCTTATGCGGGTGTATTTAAAAGATAATTTAATATTTAAATGAATGAAATATATATCTTAGTGAAAACTTTTAATACTAACAAGATGGGTAGATGTTTTGATATTTTTATAGCTTGTAAAGTAATTTTAAAAAACATTTCAATAATTTGATTTAAATAAAATAAGAAACTCAGCTATTGATTTTAAAATGAATATATAATTAGAAAATAATTTAAATTAACTAATGAAGTTTTTTTTTCCTTTCTACGATTAAGTTTATAATGAATCATTTTAAGGAGCGACTTAATTTTTTTTTTCTTGTTTGGATGAATCAAATAATTGTAGTTCCTTTTTAAAATGAATCCCCAAACAATTTTTTTAAATAAATAAATATAGGCCATTTTTGATAATTTTTAGCTCACAGGCTTTTAAAGCCTGAGAGCTAATGTGCCCGCAGGTTCTGTATGTACGTAACGCAATAACTTTTGATAGAAATATCCGATTTACTTTATTTTTTTCTAGGTTCATTCTCATAAGGCGCTTTCCTGATTAGTTTTGGGGGTTCATTGGTTACATATAAAGAAGGGGGTATGGGGGGCTACATCCCTCCCTTAAATATGATAAATGAGTGTTCATGCAGAATGATAAAATTTGCTTAAATTTTTGTATACCGGTTAATTCTGATAAGGAGCTTCCCTAATTAGATGTGGAGGTTTATTTTTTTTTAACTATAAAGGGGGTATCGGGGTTGTAATACACCCTTAATTTAGAAAAATGGATTTTCTTATCCAATTTGCTTCAAATTTGGTATACCGGTTTATTAAGATAAGGCACTTCCCCGATTAATTTTGGGGGATCATTGGTTAAGTATAAAGAGAGGTACGGGGGGGGGGGGCTTATCCCTCCTTAACTTTGATAAATGGGTTTTTCATGCAGAATTATCAGATTTGCTTCAATTTTGGTATACGGGTTAATTCTGGTAAGGCGCTTCCCTGATTAGATTTGGAGATTCATTGTTTAATTATAAAGGGGCTGATCATGGGGGGGTGTAATAACCCTTAATTTGGAAAAAGGGGTTTTCTTATCCGATTTGCTTCAAATTTGGTATACCGGTTTATTATGATAAGGTGCTTCCCTGATTAGTTTTGGGAGTTCATTGGTTAAGTAGAAAGGGGGTACGGGAGCTAACCCCCCCCCCCCCTTAATTTAAATAAATATGCTTGTCATGCAGTTATCAGATTTGCTTCAATTTTGTTGTACCGGTTTATTATGATAAGGCCCTTCCCTGATTAGTTTGAAGATTCGTTGTTTAAGTATAAAGGGGTGATTGAAGGGGTAATACCCCTTTAATTTAGATAAATGAGTTTTTCTATGCGATTTGCTTCAAATTTGATATATCGGTTTATTCTGATAAGGCGCTTCCCTGATGAGATTTGGACGCTCATTGGTTAATTATCAAGATGTGAAACAGGGGTGTGAGATAATCCCCCACTTAATTTATTTTACGAAAGCATTATGCTTTGATATAAGTGTATAATATACAATTTGTTTGAATAGACTTTAACTGAATGCCATCAGTTTAACGGGGCACTTTTCATTTTATTCTGTTTATCACTGTTAAAATTTTATATGAAATATAGGAGATATAAATATACATTTTTTAAATCATTTTATTTCTCTAATAACAGATTTTATTTATCACACGCATATATAATACATAAAAATAAAAATTTAATTTTATTTCATATTGTTATAATGATTCCTTAAAGCAAAGTAAGAAAATATTATAAAACACCTTAATTTTATATATTTAATATTCCCAAATAAACGCAAACGTTAATATGAATGTAAAAAGAATATTTGTTCCAAATTCGGACCTATGTCGATTTTTTTTTTCGGTTTTCTTTAAATATTTTATGCAGCCCACAACTTTCATCCGAAATGCACGGAGTTGACGTCGCAAAAGAAAGATTTTTTTTTCTTAGAGACGATCTCAATCTTTTCTACAAATTCGGATTTTTAATCAGATTTTCGAATGAAATCACTAAAATCCATCTTTCCCTATAAAATATTTTATTCCTCCAGATATTTTCGTTGGAATATCCCGATTAATTATTTTAGATTATAAAGCCAGTTGATACAATTTTTACGAGAAATTATAAAAATCGAGAGGTTTACGATTTGTTCTGTTTTTCACATATTGAATATCGCCAATACTTTTCAACTGAATGCCAAACATTTTGTTTTAGTGTTTCAGACGATACCGAATTTTAAAAACAAATACAGATTTTAAAGCAATTTTCGAAAGAAAAAACCCGCAAAATACGGTAAAATATTCTTTTATTCCAGAAGTTTTCGTTAAAAATTCGCGATTACTTTTTTTGGAAAAGACTGCGAGTCGAAAAAATGTTCACATAAATTAATAAAATATCTCGCATTTTTTTTTCTGTTTTCCATGAACATTTAGTCATTCTTTGCGATTAATTTGTTTCTTAAGAACTACTTTACCGAATGGGAAGGAAATTTAGGAAGGGGTTATAAATATGGAATGATTTCTTTGAAGGTGCCCGGGAAACACCCAGCCGAAGGCAGCGGGGACAAGACGGGCAAATCCCGGCTAGTATGTAAATAAAATCCGTTCAGTAATAAAATATTTCAGAATAACTTAGTTTTTTTTTAAATATTCCCAAAACATTTCAGCAATGAGATGTGCATGTATGGGCTTTTTTGTTAGCATTAGTCAGAATTCCTACCCATAACTTTATATTTTATAGAGTTTCAGATCATAATACTATCTGGTTGTTATACGGTATATATTATGCAATCAGAATGTAATAATTCCTCTATTACTCTGTCTACATATTTTATGCTGTCGCTACCAAAGAGGGAAATTTTTATCTCATCACTTCAAATGATATTGTTACCTTGTTCTTTTCTCCAGCTAACATGATTTATAGCCCAGTTTAAGTTTTTCAACCTTTGCTTAAGACATACTTTTTTTCTTGTAGAATTCTAGTATTTAGTTAACTCTTGCAATTACGGTTCATTGGTGCAAATTTCATTAACTCATGCAACCTGCGCAAAACAGCCTTGAGCTCAACTTCATATTTCATTGTTCCATTTTATTTTTTACATATTCAGATGAATGTTTTCTGCGACATAAGCACACAGTCTCTCTATTCTTCGATCCTATTTTGTTCTTTTGCACATTTCCTTTCTTTTTACCCGACGGCAAATAAAGGTTATGTGTTTCACGCGTATCTGTGTATGTGGATTTCTTTATACCCTCGAAACATCCCAACGGCTGTATGGATTTTATTGAATGAGGTCTCTATCGATTCGTTTTAACCGTCCGATGGTTATAGGCTAAGTTTTGTTTTATATATTCTTGAGTGGCATATCATTGGATAGGTCTTTCAAAATGAAGACGATGTTTCATTGACTATTTTGCAGTCAGAAGCTACGTTTAAATATACACAATCTAGAAGTTGTGTAGGTACGATTTCTATCTTTACTGCAACTCTAACATTCATAGACATCTATAGTCCTCATCAAAACAGTGTTTATAGATAGGAACTAATAATTAAACACAGCTTAAAAGTCATCAATCAAGTAAATAAAAAAAATAGGTAAGTAATATAAAAAATAGTTTCATATCGATGAGAAATAATTAATTAGTTCGCTTTTTACGCAGTCGGGTTTTTTGATTTTTTAAATTTAATTTCAGGTTATATTATTCTGTTCGGTTTTGTAATGAGTGGGTATCCTTATACAACTTCAAGGGTTTAGAAATGCCTCTTTCGGTTTATTTTCCCCCAATTTGTCTGCTAATGTCTTTCTATACTAAACACTTTAAACGTGACTACACTATGGCCATGCAATTCATAGGTTTGGTTCTTTAACTCCTCGAATTTTCCAGTTATAAATCTAGACTGTCACTGAAATAGAGATCTGGAACTAAAGCTCCGAAATCCAAGACGTTTATTTCAAAATAAAATTTAATTAAAATTAAATTCGTCAGTAGAATCAGCTATTATATTCACGGGGCTATTCAAAATAGATTTGTAATGACAATTATCCTTTACACCGCTCATGACAGAAACATACTTCCAATTACAAAATGTTAAGAAACTATGTATAGCATTTAGATGTAGCATTTTTTTTTTTTTTACATGATGCTGTATACTTATTAAAATATATTTTTGTTTCTTTATACGGCCATCATTTCCTATAAATTATCTTTATATAAATGTAATAAAGTGTAGTCTTTAGATAAATGCGCTTCTAAGATGTAATTTGAAAAATCCTGTTATTTTATAATCAAACTTTTCTCAACAATAATAATTTGCGTTTTATAGAACTTTTCAGCACTAATATCTCATCTTTTAAAAATAAAATTTCAAAATATCACTTTTGGTCAAGGGCTTGTCAGTTATGTATATTTTAAAGAGATTTTCAGTACTTCGCATGGAAAATATAAATATGCTCTTTTGCGTGTAACTTCGCAAATGTTGTCGTCCGCTTAAACGAAATTAAATCAGATACCTAAGTTGTTATTTACCTTCTTTAAAATGATCTTTAAATTCTTTCAGATATTTAAATGAATTATCGTCTTAGTACTATCGTAAATTCAAGTGTTTTATCCATGAAAAGCATTGGTATTAGATGAAATCACCCAGAGAAAATTTAGGTACAGCTAAACTATAGGATAAGTGTGCTTAATAGGCGACTTTTTGATACGAGTTAACCAAAATACGGTTTTTAGAAGTTGTTTTCATTTGAAGACCAATGAAATGAAAAATACATTAGGATATGTATAACTAAAAGATGTGTTTGACCAATTGTTTTCCGAAATTTTGTAGTTAAACAAAACAGCAAACTACTAAAAATATTATGTATAAGTTTTCTAAAAAAAATTGTATAGGCAAAGCAAATTAGGTTTAAAAAAAACATATATCAAGGACTGGGGAAATATATAAGCGTTTATTTAAATTAGAAAATGGAAATTGATTCATTCGTTGCCAATGTGCCATGGGTACTGACATAAACGAAAAACGAGAAAACCACGGGGGAGGGGGGGGGAGGTTTAAAGTTTTGCAGAAAGTGCCGTTCATATATTTTACAAGAAAAAGCGCTATATTTTAAATATTTCTTCAAAATGCCTTTGGGAGAACATTTATAAAAGGCCATGCCTTCAGAAATTACATAAAAGAAAATGCATTTTTTAAGCCGAAAAACTTCCATAACCGCTAAACGATACCACTACACTTGTGCATTATTGAATATATTCAGACAAAAGGTGTTTTCTTCTATTTAAATTTTATTCTGGAAAATGTCTGCATTTTCTAATTACGTAGAATTTAGAAAAAATTCTTTAAAAGAATTTCGGATTATTGCACAATAGCACGTTTTGTTTAAATAAACGTCATGGAAAATGACGTCCTTAAGTGAAGGTTTTATAAGTGCATGGAGAAATGGACTTAAATGCATCAGCAATACTGTGTCCGTTTCTCTGAGCTATTTTGTTAGGAAGAATAGCAGTGCTTTAGGTTAAATTGGTGGATTGACGGGAAAAGAAATGTGGAATATCTATTCAATACATTGGTTTGGGATTTAGCTTAAAAATAAAGTGGAAAGATAAAAGTAATGTAGTAACCATTTTACACAAAGCATGCAAAAAAATGTTGATTAATGGACGGTCTATTCAGTTACGTTGCATGATATTTAGCTTGAAAATTAAACAAAAATTTAAAAGTAAGCTCTTATCTGGCACATGCGTTAGGAATATCTTTTAAAATTAGCCAGAAACGTATACACGGGATCATGAATGACATATTTGACTTAAAAAGTAATTTCATCTTATTGCTATGTTAACTAGTTTATAAGATCCTGTTTTATATCATTTCTCACTCTAAAGAGATTGCGAGGAGTACATTAGTTTATTAGCATGTGAAAAATATTGTCATATGACCATTTTGACACCTATTTTTTAAAGCAAAAATTAGCATAATACTGATTGCCTTAAATAAATTAGTACATAAAAATTCATTTGAATTATTATTGAATTATTATTAAATTATTTTGAAGCAATTTTTTTTTTAATTTTTACAGCGTTAATGGTAAAAAATTCAATATTTAATTACCAAAATTGCAAAAAAGAGTGTCCTTACTACAAACCTAATTGGAACCTACCGATTTTTCTTCTAAAATATTCAATTTGATATGTTAATAATGCAATAAACTACGATCTACGACATAAAATACCTTCCATAATAAAAAGCTAAACTTATTCAAAGTATCACTTTGAAGACATTTTCTGTATGTTTATGTATAAAAATGACTGTAAAATTTCAGGAAATTATCAGTTATTTAAACCGATTGTTCAGTAAACTCACAACATCACATAAATTGTACTTGATCCGTTATAAGCATATACTGGGTGATTTAAAAAAAGTTTACAAAATGACATGGCAAATCACGCATACAACAAAAATAAAAAAATCACCTAGGAACATAGGGTCGCAAATCACTTATTTAATCACAAATACAGGGGTATCATCCTAACTGAACCCGGATTGAAGGTAATAATTTTGAGAAAAATAAAAACATTGTAATAAAAATGCAACGATATGTACCTTGTTTTGTGTGAAATGTGATAACATCACGCAAAGATCTGGAAAAACATGTTGCTCAAGCAATCTATGATATCGTATGAATTGATCATCACAGTCCAAAATGTGGGACTCAAGTGCATACTGCTGGCGCGTATGATGCAAACTTCTACCATTTTTGTTTGGTGTTATCAAATTTAAAACGGAGGCGAGAATATCTCTTAAATGTTTTACTGTAATATACTTCAGTTTTCTGAAAGTTATTACGTCAAATCAAATTGAGTCGAGGATGAAACTTCCTCCATTTGTGACTAAATAAGTGTTTTGCGACCCTATGTTCCTATGTGATTTTTTATTCTTGTTGTATGCCTGATTAGCCATGCCATTTTCTAAATGTTTTTTGAATCATCCTGTATATAAATATACATAATTTATATATATATATATATATATATATATATATATATATAACATTTGTTTCATAACTAATTGATGATGAAAATCATACTTTTTAGAAAACGCATATAAAATTATTAGTTCTGAAAATCATTAAAATTATCTAAATCAAACTCTTAAAAATCACTAGGTTTCTAAATTTTATCTTCTTTAATATCAATGTTAGAAGATATTGTCTTCATTTGGATTATTTAAATGCACCTTATGTTTACTTAAATATACACATATATGTGGGCTAAATCAGAAACTACACTTCCAATGACCATATAAAGAAAACAAAAACATTTGTGGATAGCTAGTTGTGCATCTTTCAAATAAAAGAATAGAAAGAGTCTGAAAAAATCACAAGTAAAATACAGTTTGCGCTATTCTCGAGAACTAGTAGAAGGAATTCACTACGTCTTTTAATAGTTTCAGCAGAAGCTAAATTAAACTAACTAAAAAACAACTAAAAAAACAGTTACGCGAATTAACTGTTTAAAATTTTAACTAAAGCGTTTTTAACCATTTGGAAAAATGGTTATTGTTCTCTGTCAGGGTAGGAAATCAAAAACATATCTGAGGCGTTTTATTGGTTGAATCCGCATTTTATTCGTTTTCTGATTGGTCTATACAGTAATCTGTATTTCCCTGTACTTTCAACAAAGATGGATACTTCTGTTGCCACTATGGCAAAAAATAATAAAAACTACAAAAAAAAAATTAATAAATCAGAAACAAATTGAGATACAGCTTTCAAACAAATTTCATTTAAAAGTACACTTTTTTCTCTATACGACGGTGTAAAAAGTAATATTGTGGGATGTTTAGAAGTTTAAGAATGAAATGTTATTTAAAATGGTTCGTCAGATTTCCAAGAAATCTGACGATGGAAAAGCCTTTTCCCGAACAGCCAATGAAATGCTTGGATAATACGTAAGTTCAGGTGGCTAATACGTAAGTTCTGACGAGTCGCAGGCGATTTTTGTCGCTTGCAATTTTTACGTGTAATAACACTATTAATGTTTAATTCATGGCATACGTAATGTATGATCAACTCCGTGCGATTTTTTATGTCTTAAATTTTAGTTTTTGAAAAAATCATTTTCCAAATGGACGTTGTAATTTGTTAAATTGCTTTTTTTTTTTTTTTTTTTTTTTTTTTTTTTTACTTTTTTGCATTTATTCAAATCGTAGTTTAATTTGCTATGTTTGGTAAAAAAGAAGATAATTTAAACTCTATTTTAATTGTTTGTTTTGTTTCTTTAAGATCGGTAAATTTTCAGCTCAGCTTCTTCCAAAACCATAAAAAATCTAGTAAAATCTCTTCTGTAGTCTTTGATAATATTGTACATCGGAGTTTGCTATTTTACATAGGATTTCTCTTTCATTATGACATAAGGTAACTATTTTATTTTTTAGGGTTTCGTTCATCTCAGGAAACCCTCATAGTTACGCTTCTTTGTCTGTCCGTGTGTTATAGGCGGAAACTATTCGGAAACTATTTAAGTTGCGGACTTTTTTTTTTTTTTTTTTTTTTTTTTTTTTACATAGAGCTGAATACCCTATGACCTCTCCAAAATCGTAAAATTTTGGAAAATCGTTATATTATTTTAATTAAGTGAATTCATTCTTTTTCGACTTCAAAACATAATCTTAAATTCAGCAAATGCCGTCGAGCATCGATTTAGCCGAGGTAACGCAAATGTCTCCCACGGTGTTAATAGTGGGTTCGAATCTCTCAGGCGGAACTTCAAAATTTTGATGTTTATTATTACACTTCATTTTCAGATGGATTTAATTAAAAGAAAATTCCTTTTTTTTGGCAATTTTAAATTCTTATTTTTTTTTTTTTTTTTTTTTTTGCGCAGTGGTAATTTTTAAAATATCTTTTATTTCAGATAGAGAAAATCTGAAATTTCAATTTCTAAAAAATCTGGGGAATTTTTCACTCATATTTAAAAAAATACACATTTAGTAACAATTTTTAACATATCAGATGATATAATCAAATCCATATTTAATATGAAAAAAGTCCTCATATTTAATAATTAATTCGATGCAGAGGTATAAGTATTGGATTCTTCTGGACTATTTTTATATGCTGCCATCTGCAGGCAATTTTTTGAAATAATACACTTGTTATGGACCTTTTTTCTTCAAGTTTTCTATATGATTATTGAAGAATTAAAAGGTATTTTCCTTTTTTCATTTCTAATTTTAACAAATGTTAGCATTCTTTTTGGCGCCAATTAGTGAGTTTTCGAAAAGTCAAAGAATTAATATGTACTTTTACCGAATTATTTCAGCATTTTAAATAGTTTTGAAACGATTTTTTGCTTTTAAAATTATTTTTTATTTATACTTCCGCTAAATTTTTGAAATTAATGAATTTAAATATAATCGGATTTTTAATTTCATTTAAATAATTTTACTTGAATATTTTTAATTTGATTAAAAAATATTTTTTATTATTATTTTTTAATTAAATGTAATGGTGCTGCCATTTATGTAAGATTTTATTATAAATTAACAAGTGTAATTTATTAATTTAAGGATAAATTGTTTTAAAACACATATTAAACGAAACACTCTGAGCGATCTCCGATCACACTTTCCCACTTGTTTATTTTTATTATTTTCTGAGCAATATTTTTTCATTCAACTATTGGCAAAACAAAAAAACAATATGTATTGAATTCCCTTCAGTAGTTCCCAAGAAAAAATATACAACAAAGTAAGATGTTTTACGTGTGGTTTAGCAGCTGTTGTCGCCCCCTTAAAAGAGGGTAAAAGCTTTCGAACTATGGTAGTGAAACAATTACCCTCAACTTTATGTTACCACTTTCCAAATGATGATTAAATCTTTTCAAATATTTGAAATGGATTTTCGTCTAGCAGTTTAATCTTACTTTGATAAAAAAAAAAAACAGCTATGATAAAAATGCAAATGTTTTCATATGAAAATGTATGCAGTTTAACTCTTTTGTTTCTGTAAATACAAGAACAAAAAAACAAGGAAATTTTATTTCTTGTTTCTCGGTATGTCTATAAGAGATTTTAATTTAAGGGGGTCCGGGACACAAAAATATCCAAATTTTCTAAAAAAAACTTTTATTGCATTAAAACTTTCTATGTTTTTCTGCTTAAAATGACATTTAAATCATGTTTCTATCTTAATTAGAACAGGAAATATTAAATTTTTGTTTTGGTTGGTTTTCAAAATCTAGCTTTCAAGCAATGGTTGTCATGAAAACGGTTTCTTGTGAAAATACGTTTTTCATCATGATGGCTTTTTTAATCATTTTTCGTATTTAAATCGTTATAAGACAAGAACCGTTAAAGATAAATGGTTCAAACTTGGAACATGTCTTTTTCAATTGTTTTGCTTTAATTCGAATTCAGCAAATTAGAAAAAATATTTACTTTTGAAAATATGATTTTTTTTTTTAAGTTACACCATTTGTTTTTTAATTATTACCGTAAGTATTTTTAATTTTTAAAAATAATATTTTTAAAAATGCTGTAACTGAATTAAAACATATATTTCTGTTTATTTAAATTCTACAATTCAAATATTTAAATTATTATAATTAAAAAAATTAAATTCTACAAATAATATTTGTTGTTATAACGATTTTAAATTACCCCATTTTTTAATGAATTTTTAAAATTTAAAATTTTTAAAACTCATATGAGTTTAATAATATAAGTTTTATCATGTGATTTTGTTTACGAATAACGTGGTTACCTATCACAAAAAAATTCAAAATCTTAATTCGATATATAAAAATTATTTTAAATTGTGGCCCAGACCCCTTAATAATTTGAAAATTTATATTTTCGTCATTTTTTGAAAAAGAATGGCAACAATCCATCTTAAACATTATTATAAAGTGTTTCAAATTGAAAGTAGACAAGCACGGTGTAAAATCCTAACTCGGGTGTAGGATATTTGTGCACATTGTTTTATATTTAAAGTTCATTTTCGTCTTAATTGAATATTTATGAGCATTTTTCTATCTTTTTTAGGGTTCCGTACTTAAAAATTAAAAACGGAATCATTATAAAATCACTCCTGTGTCTGTATGTCCGTCTGTCTGTCACAGCCATTTTACTAGTAAAATATGGAACGTGGAAAATTAAAATTCGGGGAAGTAATAAAGACCATTGACCCACATATTTTCAGATTAATAAACATTCATAAATATATTTAGCAAAAATTTAGAGGGGCTAATTATGCTACTTGAAAAAAAAAATATTTTCTTTGTACATCATGTGGGGTATCCTGTGAAAGCTTTCGTAACGCTGAACTCAAAAATACATTTCTTTTAATTTTAGGTATTATATTTTCAAAGATATTGTCGAAAATGTAGCGCAAAAATATGTCCCCCCCCCCCCACCTAATTCTTAATCTACTGAAACTAAAATTATGAAAAAATTAGAGGTAGTAGACGTTAATATAAACCTTGCCGGAAAATTATAGCGATTACCCTAGGTCACATAGTTTTGGAGAAATTAGCATTTTTCTGTTATACACAAATTTCGATTTATGGGCATTCAGAAAAATTGTTGAACATCGCTGGATATACCTATCGCTGCAGAGGTACAAAAGCACTGTTGATAATGATTTTTTTTTTTTAAATCATTAGTAACTAGCCGAGATATTAACCCTTAAAAATACGGCCAGTTTGGACATACACAAGGACAGGGGCGGCGTACTCTATGCCTAGTTAACAACTTTTAGTGATATATATGCGTAATATAATGTCCAGTATCAGTATAAAAGCAATAAACGTCAAATTGTTAAAATCATACTAAATTAAGGGGTCTCGGGACTCTAAAAAGTTTAAAAAATGAAAAAAAAGACCATTTTCAACATTTAATGTCTTAAAATGTATATGATTTTAAAACACAATTTTAATTGGGATGAAAGATATAAGTATGTTCTTTCATTTCATGTATTTAAAAAATTGCAAGATACAGAATTAGTATTTATAGGGGGCTCGAAACTTTTAGACATTTGTCGAACAAAAAATTCGCATAGCAGTTTACGCGGAGGATTACAAAATAAATATTGCAACTAGAATGAAAATGTTGGTGCTTACTTATACTTCAGATTGTAATAATTTCCCTGAAAGTAAATAAATTTGTATTTAAAGCATTTTTATATTTTTATGCAATGTTGCATTTAGCTAATACAAAATTTTGAAAATTTTAACAGTAAAACCACCTAAAAAATATTTTTTGAACAATAAAAAGGAAACTTTAGGTTCCGTTTATACAGACTAACATGAAATATGTTTCGAAAGTTTCATGAACAAATACTCAGAAGTTTTTGAGGTATCCTGTGCGTTATGCCCCAAAAACGCCATTTGGAGAAAAATGACTTCAAAGTTTCGGAAACGCCGTCAGCTATTGAGTAGGTATAATTCTAAAACCCATAACTTCTGTTCTAATGGGAATTTCAAGGAAACGATTATATCAAAATATTCAGAAACGATAGGAGTTTAACATCTAAAAAAATAAAATTTCTTAATTTTGAAGCTTTAAGAGTCCTGCGACCACTTAACCCTTTCCGGCGCGGAGTAATTCTATTTATAAACTTATGAAATAATGAACTGACACCAGAATTTGTAAACGAATTTATTAGAAAATTCGAACTTGCTTATTTTCACGTACATGATAAAAGGAAAATTTTAATTAAATATTCTTGGTGCCGTTTGTCTCTTTTGGAATTAAAATTAGGTGTCCTTTTTTTAAGGGCACCGCTCTCGAAAGGTTAAACTAGAATGAATCGCATAAATACTGTGGGATTCGGGATAGTTTGCATTGAGTGTATCTCTCAATACACCACCAGTGACTTTAAAAGTTAATTAAACACCTATCTGGAAAAACGCGGCACTGACCAAGGCGGCGTTGACCTCCTTTCGAAGCGCGCTTAGCACAATGCCAAATTTAAACTTTGAACAAAGGATTTGTTTTAGCTACACTGTAGAAATAAAGGTTATTACTATAGTAATAACCTTTATTCGGCGTATACGCTGAATTTAGTTTTATGAAATACCAAATGAAGTTTACCTATGCACTGCTTTTATTGTGAATGCCGAATTAAGTTCATCATAAACAGATTAGGATAATATTTAAAAAAAAAAAGATTTATACGAATAGCTATATTTGATATTATTTAGATTTTATATCTCTTTGAGCTTTCATGGTTTACCCATTTACACTTTTCTAATACAGTGCAATACGTTTAATACGAAAACGCTTAACACGAAAAATCGGTTAACACGAAATGTTATAGCAGTCCGGACAGTATACTATGCAATTTAATACAATTTTTTTTTCTTTTAACACGAGACAAAAATCGTTTAACACGAAAAGAATTAGCTTTCCATCTTGTTAGTTTGAGTTGAAATTGGTGAATTTTGTGTTAAAACCACTGAATTTTGGGTGAAAATCAATGAATTTCGTGTTTGTTTTTTTTCTTTTTTTTTGCAAGTTCGCTTATGTCTTATGAGCACAATGTCTGAGAAATCGGTGAGAAAACAAACTTCTATTTCGCTTCAAATGAAGATGAAGCTGCATAATTCAGTTGTTGAAAAAGAAGGACGAAAACAGAAATCAGAAAAGAGTTTCGCATTGCAAATTCTACCTTATCAACGATAATAAAAAACAGGGATCCCATTACATTAATGTTTGAGCGGAGTATGTTTAAGCCAGAGAGAAAACGTATGAGAACCGGTAAGCACGAAGATTTAGAGACACCTTTGCTTATTTGGTTCAAACAAGCGTAATCTCAGAATGCTTAAAAAAAAAAAAATCTGATATTTTTTCCCCAAAAAATAATATTTTTTACTTGCTTTTTATCCTAATGGATGCAACCTACTGGTAGTTTAACAGGAAATCGAAATAAAATTTGACGACGTCGAAAATATTTGTGAGTTTTGTTCTTTTTTTTTACGATTCTTTTAACGCGAAATTCTTTTAACACGAAAAAAAAATTCGGTCCCATCCTTTTCGTGTTAAACGTATTTCACTGTATATACAGTTATATCCAACCCTACGTTGTATAGTTTTTTACAAAGTTTTAGTATTCTTTTAGCAACGGTTTTTTTTTTTTATAATACAATTACAAATTCATATATTTATTCTACGGAACCCTCTGTATGCGAGTAATACTCACACTTGACCGTTTATTTAATATGGAATTATTTTTCATTGGGAAATCAGCGCAATGCATTGGAAAATTATTCCTTTCATGCAACATTTTACAAATAAATTTAGTAAATGCTTGAACATTCCTTCATAACATATTTACTGCTTTAAAATAGAGATTAAAACTTTAGGTCTAGTTTTATTCAAACAACAAATTTAGATTTTTAAAAAGATTGTTTCAAATTTAAAATAAATATGATTTAGGATAAAAGGTTAGCATATGTATAAGTTTCCAAATTTTCTTCACACTGATTTTTATTTATAAAGGCTTTACAGTCCAAATTTTCTTTGATATATTTATAAGCATTTTTTCTTTTTATTAAGCATTTCATTTGGAAGTCCGTGAAAAATGGAGGAAAAATATGCATTTGATAAAAAACGTACCTTTTATATGTATTGCAATGTATATCACAATGTGAATACTTTTACAATGTAAAGTATACCTCCATAATAATTTTAGAGATTTAAATTTTCGCTCAAACTTTATGGAAAAAATATAAGTAAGACGTTAATTGATATTTAAATAAAATTTTTCAAATTGAATGTATACATGATTTCGAATAAAATATTAAAATGTGCACATTATTCAAACATTTCTTCAAATTGATTTTTATATGAAAAACTTTATATTTGATCTTCTGTTTAATAAAGTATTTATTATCAGGTTTCGCTATTTAACACTTCTAAACAGAGTCGAAAAGTGTTTATGATTTAGGTTTGTCTCGTAAATACACCCGGATCTTCCTGAAAAATTTTATATGTTATTGACAGTTATTGTAGCACGATTGCTCGTGAAAATGAAATGTGTAGCATGTAGTTCGTTTACAGGGACGATCATAAGTATTCCGTTACATTTCAATCAATGAAGCAAACCGTTTCAAGTGCAATTTGTTAATGTTAATCATTTCAAACATAATTAAATACTATGCAATTATGAATACACTACAAGATATTCTCTATAGAATATGGAGTTCAATTCTTTTGCTATACATTTACAGGGTCACACAAAACAATTCGGTTATGGTCTATTAGGGATAATTGCTGGAAGTGCGTTTTCAACTTTGTTTGCGTTTTAAGTTTAACTAACGTTTTGCATAGTACGTGGTGTCTATAAATTCTATTGATCACATACGGGGACTACATAAATAAATTCGAAGTATTATTCATACTGAGAATTCATTCTTGAGAGTAGTTTTTCATTGTGTTATGCATTTTCTTGCTGAACTATATTTAGTATACTAATAAAAGTTTGTGAAACATAAATTCATATACAGGCTACGCAAAGAATAAGATACATTGACGTTAATGATTTGTAATTGATGGAGGTGAGTTTGAAGTTGTGTAAAGGGTTTTTTATCTGAAATAAATTTTTAGCTTAGTATGGGTGTGTACAAAATTCTTTAGATAATAAGACTGTATTAAAAAAAAAAGAAAAAGAAAAAAAAAAAGAGTGCGTTTCTCTCTGTTGGCGAAAATTTCTAAAAGTGAATTTCTGAACTGAATTAAATTTTAGCATGATATGTAGTATATATGCAAATGTATAGAATACGCAAGGCTCCAGAAAAATAATTCGAATATATTTTTTTTACTGTGAAATTTAATTTCTATATCTGAATTTTAAATGTGTTAAATGTTTTCTAAACTGTTTATTTACAAATTTTCTTTCAACTTAGTTAACGCTGAAGTTTCATTAAAGTTTTCTGGATGTGCTGGAATGTGTTTGATAATCTATGCTTGGCGCATTTTTTTCGTTCTTGTTTCTTCTAAACTTCATTGTGAAATCACTAAAATGGTGGGAAAATATTTCATTACAAATAAATTCTTACAAATAAATATTGTAAGTGTCTGATAATTTCTCCATAATATTTCTACTGCTTAGAAAATACAGGTTCAATCTTTGGTTCTCACTTTATGAAAAACAACTGTATAATAGATTAATTAGACATTTAAATAAAGTGCTTCAAATTGAATGTATGCATGGTTTCGAATAAAATGTTAAATTGTGTACATTATTTTAACATTTCTTACATTGTTTTTTTTATTTATAAAAGAGTCATAGTTTAATTTGACCTTAATGATATATTTATGAGCAGTTATCTCTCTATCATTCTAAATTTCATTAGAAAGACGGTGAAAAATGGTAAAAAAAATACCTTTGATTGCAAACAAATTATTGCACATAAATTGAGTAAATTCTTGATCATTCTTCCATAATATTTTTACTGCTTAGAAAATACGGATTCAAACTTTGTTTCTGAAGTTCTACAAAAAAATCTGTAAGACGTTAATTATATATTAAAATAAAGTGTTTCAGATTGAAAGTATACATGGTTTCGAATAAAATGTTAACCTGATATACAATGTTTCAACAGTTCTTCTCCTTGAAACGCATGTTTCTGGGGGTCTGGGGCAACTGATGCGCTGGTTGCCTGGCAACAGGTCTCCGACTTCCGCAAGTATGGAAGGGCAAGAATCGATTCCAAATTGTGACGTCACTATCTCCTCACGTGATTTAAGATTCCTAAAAAAGAATTCTAGCACATCATCGCCATTTTGATGCAAAGAATTTACTGACATTTCTAAAAATAAAATACATTAACTTTAGAATAAAACTTTTTATTCTTAACTGTTTTACCGAGTGACGTAATTTTTAGAAATGAAAAGAATGTTGCCAACTGCACTAGGCGGTTAAATTTAAAGAATGTGTAAAATATCAAATACTTCTTTCGGAATACTATTTTCAAAATACTTTTTCTGACATTAAATTTCCACTCTAAATATAATTTTAATTTTCAGTTGTAGTTGAAGTTTTTACTTGATTTAAATGTTCTATCAATTGCTTTCTCAATTTCACAAAAAAACAACATGTTAAGTGTTTTTCAAAGCACGCGGTCATTGACATTTAAATTGAACCTTTTATTTATAATGTTAAATAAATTAAAATTTTAACGTTAACTTATATTTTAGAATTCTCATACTTTAGCACAAATATATTTATAAGTTATTCGAATAAAAATATAATTTAATAAGCTAAAAATATTTAAGATTGTATGTTTTTCTCAAATTTAAATGAAAATTAAAAATTGTGCATTCTTTATTTTTTAAAAGTTGTAAAAACTGTAAGGAATTTCTAAAATCTTCCTCTAAAACATTCTTCTAAAGGGAATTTCTAAAATAAATTTTGAAGACATGCATTCTGTTTAAATTATTTTGCAGTAATCATTATTGAAATTAAATTAAAAATGGAAAAAAAAATTGTGTAGTTATTTTTAAACACCTATAAATGGGAAAGTCTATAAATGGGGGTAAATTACAAAGCATGTTATTTTATAAATAGATTTTTTAAATCTCACGAAATATTACAAGAACTAGAATTTAATTTTTTGTAATTATATTTTCAAATAAAAATTTATATAGGGATTTTCGTTTTAGAATATGACAAATTAATTTAACATAGTTTTGAAATCTAATAAACTTTTGGTTCATCATTATTATTTTGGAGCATTAACCTAGAAATGTACAAGAGGAATTCATATAAAAAAAAAATTGCAATGAAAAAAAAGTTTTATGGAAATCTGGTGAGGTATCACCAAATAATGAAAGTATAGAAATCAATTTTTTTTATATATAAATAATTCATTTGCACAGCCGAATATTCATGACCTGCAGTTCCCTAGTTTCTAATACTTATTGGGTTTGTAAATTTATTTGAAAAAAAATTCTGTAGTACATTATTTATTTTTAATTCAGTGCTTTACAAAGGTTCAATATCAGCTTCAATTACAAATGGTAATGTTGCTTATTTATAGTCTTATAGAAAACTTATAGTTAGAAAAAATGTGAGTCATATCTGTGGGTAGAACATTAATAACTTCAAAATAGATCAAAAGATGGCAGAGAAAGGTCTGTAGTGTAGTGGTTCCCAACCTTTTCGTTGGACGTGCGTCACTTATGCATATTTAAATTAATGATAATATATAATTATTATTTCTTAAATGTATATTCGTCTGGAGAAATCCTAAAATAACTTTAACAATGAAAAGCATATCAGCATTCATTATATAACATTTTTAACCCATGAAATGGGTAAAAGTTTTGAAAAGACTAACTTTTCGACGCAATTCTTTAAACGCAACGTACACCTTTACATCAGAAAGACTTTTTTTTTGTCTAATTTAATTTAACTCAGTGTAAAATAAAATTTCTTATGATCTATATTTTTATCTTCACAATATTTCTAAAAAGACACTCACATTAGGTATTAGCTATGATAACATTCGAACATTTTATAATAGATTTTACTACCTCATTAAAATCTGGTGGAACATTTTTCGACAGTAAGATCTTTCTATGGATAACACAATGGACAAAATGCATTTCTGGATTCTCGTTTTTATCAATTTTAAAGTAGCCATTTTTCTTTCTCATCGTAACATTCATCTCTGTTAGAGAGCTTCCCCATTATCGCCGGTTGATTGCAGTATATATTCCGATTTTAAATTTTAAAATGTATATGTCGTAATGTATACCCATATACTCTGTACGACGTTCGAAGCAGAACAATAGGAAATTTACTATAAACTAATATCCCTCTGTGATTGTCATTTCAGAATTTATTAGTCTTCTAAAAGTTGCTAGTATTTAATTTAGAAATTTTACATATTTTTTATGTCAACTGCTTCGAAACAATCAGTTTTAAATATAAGTAGTTTAGCTAGGAAAGTTTGTTAGAGTGTGATATTGCAGAGTGAATTGAAGGAGCACAGTTTCAAATTCCTTGGTCGGGGGGGGGGGGGGGGGGGTCTTTGAATGGGGAATATTTCTTTTGATCTTATTTTGCACATGTGAGCATCATATGATAAAGTTTTATTTTTACACTAGCTGACTCGCCCGGGTATGTCCGTGCCAGTCGAAAAATAGCACGAAACGCGAAGAGCTCTAAAAATAAATATAAAAAAATCGCTGCACGAATTTTGAATAAACTTCATCGAAAAGAGAAAAGAATTTACTAGATTAGGCTAGAAGTCTAAAACCGGATTTATTTTACTAATGTCGAAAAATCGCAGCAAATCGCGAAAAAATACTGAAAACCACATAAAAATTTCACGAAAATTTTTAAAATCAATGTACAAAATACGAATAAACTTTATTGAAAAGAGGACAGAATTTACTATATTTGGCCAAAAAATCGAATTTCGAAAAATTGCTACGGATCGCGAGAAACATAAAAATCGCGAATATTTCAAAAATGCCGAAAGACAAAATTTACTGTGTTTGGATAAAAGTTTGAAATCTAATTTCTTTGTTGAATGTCTGAAACTAGCCGTTAAACGCAGAAAAACGCTAAAAAACGCGATAAAAAGCGTTAAAAAAATAAAAATCGCAGAGAAAAAATATAATATTACGCTAACAGTTTGAAACCGAATTCTTTTGCCGAATGTCAAACAATCACCGCGGAAATCGAAACAAACAACAAAAAGACCCCGCTAAAAATTGCATTGAAAATCCCATTAAAAATCGCTGAAGTTCAAAAATCGCAGAGGACATTATTTACTATAATAGGCTAAAAGTTTGAAACCAAATTCGTATTTGGCTAAAAGTTTGAAACAGAATCCCTTAAACATTAACAATCGCTAAATATTCAAAAATCGCAGGAGATAAATTTTACTACAATGAAATAAAACATTGTAATCTGAATTCTTTCATAAATGGGGGAAAAACTGATGTTAAACGCAAATTACCAATGTTAAAAATTTGGCGCACAAATCGAAAATTCGCTAAAAATCACATTAAAAATCGTTAAAATTAAAAAATCTCGGAGGCCAAAATTAATTATAGTAGTAGGATAAAAGTTTGATACCAAATTCCTCTTGTGAATGTCAAAAAATGGCCGTACGATTCAAAAAACGCTAAATATTAAAATAAAAATCCCAGGGCATAAAATGCATAACAATGGCCTAAAACATTGTAATCTGAATTCTTTCATAAATGACAAGAAATCGACGCAAAACGCAAGAAACGGACTCAAACCACAAGGAATCTCCAAAAATCTCTAAACATCGCATTGAAAATCGCAGTAAAAATCTCTAAAATTCGAAAATTATAGCAGATAAAATACGCTATATAAGGCTAAAATGTTGAAACCGAATTCCTTTTACTAGTGTCAAAAAATCTCCGCGGCTCTAAAAAAACCGTTAAATATTTCATTGGAAGTTGCATTAAACATGGTAATAAACATCACTGCTGTTAAAATTTACTATAGTTGGGTTAAACATTGAAACCGGAAACCTATCATGAAAGACAAAAAATCGACGTTGCAAGAATCTCGAAAAATCGCATTAAAAATCTATAAAATCCAAAAATTGCGGCAGACAGATTTTATGATATTAGGACAAAAATTGAAATAAATTTCCTTTTTCGAATGTCAAAAAGTCACCGTGAGTCTAAAAAAGGGACATAAATCGCATTGAAAATTGCATTTAAAATCGCGAAATATTCAATAATCGCAGGAGAGAAAATTTACTATAATGAGATAAAACATTCTAACCGCAATTCCTTCACGAATGACAAAAAATCGACGCAAAGCGCTAAAACTCTCTAAAAATTGCTAAATATCGCATTCAACATCGTAAAATTCAAAAATCGTGGACAACAAAATTTACTAAGTTAAGCTGGAATGCTGAAACCGTATTGCCGTTACGAATGTCAAAAATTTGCCGCGATACTCGAAAAATCATTAAGTATTCAAAAATCACTGGGGTCAAAATTTACTGTAATGTGGAAAAACATTGTAATCGAAAATATGAAAATATATCGTGAATGACAAAAAATCGTCACAGAACGTAAAACATCTCGATAACTGTATAAATGGCATTCAAAATTGTTAAAATTTAAAAATCGCAGATGATAAAATGTAGTATATTGGAATAAAATTTTGAAACAAAAGTGCTTTTTTGAAAGTCAAAAAATCGCCACGATAAAATGCTAAGAATTACATTGAAAAATTCATTAAAAATTGGTAAAAATTATGAAATATTACTTAATTTAGGACAAATAGGACAAAATTTACTATAATGGGGTAAAGCATTGTAAATGGAACTCTTTCATTAATGGAAAAAAAAATTACGTGAAACGCAAAAAATATCTAAAAATCGCATTGAATATCGAATTAAAAATCTCATAAATTCAAAAATCATGGAGGACAATTTTTTTTATATTACGCTAAGAGATTGAAAACGGATTATTTTTATTAATGTACAAAATAACCGCCACTGAAACGTAAAAAAACCACTAAAAATAGCTTCGAAATGTAAAACAAAGAAATTATTAAAAATTCGCATAAAAATTTAATTTAAAAAATCTTATCAAAAATTTCAAAATCGGGCTTCGAGGTGCAAAACTACATCCATACAGATATCTTCCTCTCAAATTTTGTAGATCTACGTGCAGCGGTGTCTTCAGAACAGCGTCCACAGACACACAAACGTCTTTCCCTATTTATTATAGATATATTTTCTAAATTACCCAAAGTACTCATGAATGTTCAATTTGTCTCAATCTGAGAAAGCTGAAATAGCAAAGCTTTCTCAAATATAACTGATAATTGTAAATTTATGTTCTTAAAGTGTTCATTTAAAGCTGATATTTATATTTTAATCAAATTTTACAAGTTATTTTATCTTTCGTGCAATTTGTGAAAAAAAAAATAATAATTACCGTAATTTCCTGCGTATAAGCCTCGGCTCAGATAACTCTGTTTCCTACCTTATTAAAAAAATAAATAAAATGTGTCTTCTTAGTGTTTATATGGCTACATTTTTAATATAAAATTTCCGGTTTGAAGTAGACTAAACTTAGCCGCAGCTTATATGGACGAAAAATTACGGTAGACTGACTTGCGATGACTGATACACTCTGAAATCTGAAATTTTTTCCTGAAAGGCAACTGTCCAGTCCATCCAGGCTCGCCCAAATAGCGTCACATTTAGGAACAAAAGGCTCATTGTATAAACAACCAGAAAGTTCTATAATATTTTAAAATATGGTAATAAGTATAAATTTTAAACAAAATATTTAAATATAGAAAACAGTATATAATTAAAAAAATAAATTATATATATATATATATATATATATTATTTTAGTTGCATGTAAAATTGTTAGCTTATTTTTAATGAAACAGCGTATTATAACGTCTTTTGAATAAAGGCTTTTGGAAGATTGAATAAAAATGAAAAGTATTTATTTTATTTTATTTATTAAATTTTGCGTGTAATTTTATTTCGACTACAACATTTATCTTTCCACCAAAATCAGACAAAGGCGGTATCGAAACGTGGTTAAATCACAATTGTAGAATTGCCGCCCACTACTCCTTTAAAAATACAATTTACTCCATTTCGAGCATATGCTAGCCATTGGAAATCATTTTTTAATTTGTAGACGATCACTTATGAAAAACTAAATATACGATTATAAAAAACTTCATAAAATTAAAGGCACTATTTTTTAACATTTGGAATTAATCCTTTGTGACTCAACAGCTCGGATTAGAAAAAAAAAATACTGAGATGTATAAAACATCATTTTAGGCATGTAAAAAATATTTTTTGAAAATTAGGACATAAAAATAAAACATTATTGACTAAAAAGTAATTTTTTCACATCTGGAATAAACTGAAAATTACATACTTCTCATAAATATTGTTAATTTTCTAATACAAACTTTTTAAGCATACGAATTTACCTTTCTAAAAAATATATTTTTGGACGTTTCCAGCCTTAATATGAAAACATTTAAGATCTTCTTTCTAACAATAACGATCTGAAACTTATCAAATGATAAATTGTTATGTTTCTGTTTCCATTTAACCCTTAAATGCGCGATTTATTTATTTATTTATTTATTTATTTATTTCATTTATTTTTATTTTTATTTATTTTTTATTTTTTTGCTTCGAAAAAATTACATACACTAGTGTGTAAAACTTAAGCAACAGTCACAAAATGCTTATTTTTGAACACATGAATACTTAAAGGAAAATAATGTAATTCTAATAGGAATTATCCCAACAGCAGAGCTAGTCAATGTGACATCTTCATGTCACACTACAGTGAAACAAAACCTGACATCGTTTTTTCGTCTCATTATTACTCTCAAATGATCGTCGTATGGTGACACCGCTGAGATATCACCGTGACTATTACTTGTGATGAGTCACCAGGTGACATTTCATTGAAGTCACCTTGTAATTCTCATGTGACTGTCATATGAACAGTCATTTTTGAAGTCATCGTAAGCATTGCGTTACGATGGGTCACCAAATAGGGTCACCATAAAGTCACGTGGTGACTTTTTCAGGTGACTCAGACTCTACTGTGAAGTCACCACCGCACTCCTTTGTGAAAAGTCACCAGGTGATTTCACTTTCTGTCACTTAGTAACTCGTCACAAAGCAGCTATCATGAGGACTTTGAGAACATGAGTCTTCAAATGACGGTCACACGAAAATCACAAGGTAATTACATTGTAAAATGACCTCATGACTCTTCACAAATCTGCACTCATTGTAACTTCTCAAAGGAGTGAGTAAGTGAATGTTAGAATGAGACGAATGAAAGCTAACACATTTAAGTTCATTGTTGTGGCTGTGACTCTTGTGACCATTTGTGGTGTCAAGAAGAGTTCACATAGACTGGCTATGCCGTTAGGGTAGTATCTATTTTCCACACTTGCTGTTTATAGAATTTTCTTTTGAGTATTCACGTATTCATAAATAAGCATTATGTAACTGTTGCTTAAGTTTTGCACACTAGTGTATGATTTTCTTAAAGGTTTATTACACAGGAAAAATAATGAAAAAAATCAGAGATACATTTTTCATATAATACGTCAATCTTTTCTTCTGTTGCACCTCTGAAATACAAGTAAAAAGTACTGTCGTATGTCTGTTTTACGCTAAAATATTGCAAATTAGTAAATATTTTAATAAGTGTGTCTCCAAATACCTTATTTTATATAATTATTTATTTTATAAAACTTAACCTTTAACCCTTTAATTCCCATGATAGAATACGTTCTAGAAATTACGTAATTCAGAGAATATGACTTTACACTAGAAAGTTTCACTGGTTAATTTCGCTTTATTTAAATACGGAATGACTGTTATTAATTAAAGCAAATATTGCTATTTTAATTTTCTGGTGTGAATTAGGTATATACGAATAAAAAAATATATATTACATTCAAAACACTGTTCTTTGTATGTATGTAAAGCTGCTCACTAAAAGGTTAAAATATGCAGACGGTAGCGCTACACAATATTCTCCCAAGTTCATGAAAATGATTTACCCTATGTAAACATAATACAGTTTAGAATGTGAACGTCTAAGTGCACGTTGTGCTCGTTTGTTGATGTGTTGTAATTAAAATGTTAATAATCTATCGAATCTCCAGGCTACCTCATCTATTTGTGTAATGTAAAAATTAAAAACATAACATATATAAACCTTTGGCGTCAAAAATGAACTCAGCTGCCCCTTCTGTTGAGAAATTTATAAACAATTTATACTAACCTATGTTTTGGAAGATAACATCAAAAAATAAAATCCTATTTTTAATCTCGCTGTATATACACATTATGGCCAAAGGTGACCGACCACTTGCGATTTTAGAAGTTTTGTTAAATATCTAGAAAAATACATGAGGAATTAACCTGAAACTCTAGGTGTGTAAACAGTATGGTATAAGTCATATATTTCCGCGAAGAGTTTTTAACGAAACCCCATAGGAGACCGTCAACAAATGGAAAATGAACGAATATCTTTTGGATAACCCTGTCGAAACTAATGTAGCAAAAGGGTTCAAACGCTAGATAATAATTAAGTGGCTTATTGTAATAATTTGTGTTCATTTTTATGAGGATAGCATATATACTTGAAGATAAATTCAGGTTTTTATAAAAACAGTCGAATTTTACCAAGTTATTTGCTTATAATTTGCAGAATTTTTAATATAAAAAAAAGTTCTCTTCAAAAAATATGACAAACAACATTGTACACAACACCCTGCAATCAGAATTAAAATATAGTAAAAATTGTATGAAAAATGGACAGGTTTACTAAATAATGTTTCACTACGCATGCTCGAACGCAATCAAAATATAATGTGCATAATGTGTTAGCTAAATGTATAGAGCAACTTTTGTAAAAGTCTTAAAAACACAGCTTGAAAATTCTGAAAGTTATCATCGATAAAATAAGCTCAAAATCCGTTGTTCCCAAAATGAAGCAAAAAGATCAGGGGCTGTATCCATATATCCATTGATTAGTGCCAATATAGCATACACAATATTGCACGTACTACTCTATTTGGATACATCCCCTCATCTTTTTGCTTCCTTTTGGGAATAACGGATTTTGAGTTTATACTATCAACGATAATTTTCAGACTTTTAAAACTATGTTTTTGAAACTTTCACAAAAGTTGCTCTATACATTTAGCTAACACGTTATGTAAATTATATTTTGATTACACTCGGACATTCGCAATGAATCATTATTTAGTAAATGTGCTCATTTTGAATACAATTTTTATTATTTTTTAATTCTGATTGCAGGGTATTGTGTACAATGTTATTTGTCATATTTTCTGAAAAGAACTTTTTTATATTAAGAACTCTACAAATTATAAGGAAAAAACTTGCACAATTTGGGATTCTTTTTATGAAAACTTCAATTTCTCTACGAGTATATATGCTATTCTCATAAAAATGAACACGTTTTATTACAATAAGGCACTTAATCATAATCTACAGTTTGAACGCTTTTGCCACATTAGTTTTTATAGGGTCAACCGAAAAATATCCGTTCTTTTTCAATTTGTTGACGGAACCCTGTAGAGTTCCGGGAAAATCCTCACGGAAATGTATGACCTGTACTATTCTATTTACGCACCTGGAGTTTCAGGATAATTCCTCATGTAGTTTTCTAGATAATTAACAAAACGTCTAAAATCGCTGGTCACCTTTGGCTATATAGTGTATAACATAACAGATACGCAATGCAGTGAAACAAAGGGTGAATTAGAACTCGAATTTTATCCACCATTCGAAAATTTTGACGGTTACTGTATGTTTTTTGGAGAATTAACCATGTTCTACATTTAAATCGCATCTTTTGTATTTTACTTGACAATTTTAGAAAAAAACAGACCTATCGTATAATTTGTAAGTTTGTTAAACATCTCAAATACACACACACACATATATGTGTATAATTAACCATAGCAAAATTTAAGGTGATACGAGATTCAAAATTCTCAAAAGTGCATTACTTATTTATTTATTAACATATAAGCAGTTATAAAAATTTTTGCCATACCTAAAACTAAGTCCATTTATCTCAACATGGATTTTTTAAATAATTTAACATGTTTAAAAGGATATATCTAAACATTTGTTCAAGATACATGTATGAAATTTTTATGCTATGTTTTTAATAAATTGTCTTCGGGATTTTTAAATCAATGTGAAAATTTTGGTAAAAATTTCACAAAATTCCTCAAAGTAAAAATCACACTCAAATATCCTCAATTTTTACATTTAAATTTATTATACATTTAAAAATATATATTTTTATAAATGCTGAAGACCTATTAAAAAAAATAGCTTTTGCACACAATTTTGAAAAAGTAAAGAAATATTGCAAGTTTTTCCTTAGTTATATAAAAAAATAAATATTTTTTTAAATTTAAATTTCAAATTTTTTTTTGGAAAATTTCACAAAAGCTTTTTTATCTCAAAAGCAATCTTGCTAAAAAGACACATTTCAGGAACAAATTCATTATAAAATACCTATAATTAAAAAAACATTTTTTTTTACCACCGAATCCCTTTAAATGTAAACCAATGAGCAATGCGTTTTAAATCTTTTTTATAAAAGAGTTATGCTCCCTTATTTTTCGAAGCAGGTTTTGCTGACGCTAAAAGTAAAAGTAAGAAGAACAAAATGAAACAGAAAAACTGTCGAGTTTATTTATAATTTTAACAAGCACTAACATTCAAATAACAACATACCTAGGTACTCTCGGCTTTTCTCTGAAAGAAGAAGAAAATTCTGAACAAACGCCTTGCTATATATAGAATAATAAGGTGGAAAAATAAAACAGTCTAGATTTTTTTTATGGTGCCTTGAATTGAATAAAAATAAGTGTAAAAGTTAAAACAATCAGCTTTTCTCTTTTTGTTTCTTACACATGAGATATTTTATGCAATCACATTTAGGAACGTCTCACATTTTCTAATCCCTTTTTTAAACGTAAATAAATATTTATCTAACCAAATTTATACATAAATGTTTACTTGCCGACATAAATATTTATGTTGTTGTTAAATATTTATGAAGTTCCTTGTTAAATGTAACTATTCGCTACAGCTTACGTTTATCATTGTGATATTTTCTATCTTCTTTTGTTTAAAATTGAAAGAGTATTTAATGATGGTAGCTTTTATAAGTGCTTGTGACATTAATTTATTATGATTGAAAATATGTTTTTTCTGAATTATTTATAGATATACTACATCGTATGCCGGGTTTAGAATTTAGCATATGATTGAATTTCTTTGAAATCGTTTTAACCGTAGAAACATGCAAAAATGGAGAACTGGAAAACATTTTAAAATTATATTTGACTATTCTAGAATTTTTCTTAATACATTACCTACCCCAGTTGAGTATATACGTCACTAATTTAGAACTTTTCTATTCAAAATAACTAACAGAATTTTTGAGTAGTATTCTTTGCATTATTTAGTCAAAGATTGTTTGACATTAAATAGACCTTAAATCGATTTTAAAATATTCTGGTGAACAATTTGAATAAAAAAAAGCGCTAAATTGGCATGACTGTATGCAAAAAATGTGCTCTTTAATATAGTACAAAATTGTTATTTAAAATGTATTTATTCATTGGTCTACGAAATTACAGTTTTTGTATATTTGTGTGTGTGTGTTCAGTTTAGGATGTTTCTAGTGTAATTACATACTAGTGACACAGTGAATTATTTTTCAATCTGTCGTGTAAGGCTATTTAAAGTCGTGTAAGGCATGTATGAAGCTTATAGAAAACGATTTATGTTAAAAAAAATCATATATTTTTCGAATTTTAACTTCAAATAATGTGTATTTTGAAACCAATATTCGAAAAAAGGTAGGAATTGTTTGTTATCTGTGAACTTTTTAACAAAAATGCATAGAAGACTCAAATGTGCTAATCCAAAATATACTTCATTCTGCTAAAAAGTTTTTGATTTCTGTTTCAAAGACTATCAGCACTTTTTTATTTCTGTTTCAAAGACTATCAGCACTTTTTGATTTCTGTTTCAAAGACTATCAGGACTGCAATTTCTTTTGAAACTATTTAAAACGTAATTTGACAGTAGAAATTATTATTTTTATTTCTGCATAAATTCTAAACAATTTCACCGAATGACTTCCCGTTTGGTACACCATGGTAACATTTACCGAAAAATCCAAATATGATGTCGAAATTGTGTGTTTGTATTGAAAATATAAAAGTTTTTTTACAATTTTAGTATGAAGATTTTTAAACTTATTTTTGAAACAAATTAAAAAATAAGTCCTTTACAAACTTATGTATGCACATATTTTTTTTTTCAAATTTATAGATAGCAGTGTATTATTTTCAGTAAAAAAAAGAGTATTGAAAAACAAATTTTATCAAAACGTACGTACTATCAAGTAATTGAGACACAAATTCAAGATGGCATCACAGCAACAAAATCAATACAAATATCAATTCAACCAATTCAATACACCTACAAATATGAATTCAACATTTACTTAAATTTAACATTTCGGGGAAAAAAATATGAGACTTACAGCTTTTTTCACTTTTTATCCCAAAAATAAAGACTAACTCAAGTCATTGCTTGTTTGGAGAGCTACAGAACATTGGAAGGTTTATAGTATCATATCAGGAAATCCGGGATATATTGCACTTTTTTCTGTGATTGGGTAAACTCTTCTAGATCCCAAAGAAAGCACCACGGTACATATTCACATAAAATCTAAGACTAAATTTTCTGCCAAAGACGTGTCTGTTGGAGGCGAAAATGGGCATTGGCGGATTAATTCTTTCTTTTTTGCATAATAAAAAAAAAAACAGATTGTTTACGAAATTTAATAACTTGAATTTGATTATCCGCTTCCTTGTTATAAATGTAAAATAAAAAAAAAACCCTTCTGCCAAGGATTAGGAAATTATATAATATTTAACGGTCTTTTGATTTGTTTGTTTTCATACGAAACCACTTACTTACCTCGGAACGCTACTCTCTGCACATCGTCGAGGAAATGCAATTCCTGAAAACGTATTTTTTAAAGAAAACTAATAACAACAATGAAAACTCTTGCGTCCAGAATATATAATAACACAATTCCAAACTCGAATATTTTTTTTTTGTTAAGAAATTTCATTTTGAATTTCGTGAAACCTATATTTAAATATTTTAAAACAAACCTAACGCAGTAAAAATATATTTTTACCGATGGAAGCCCGTAGCCCGCAATGCCTTCAGATTCGTTCGTGCAGCTCTTTACATAACCTGTAACACTTATACACACCCCTTAATATCTTATCTTAAAAATAGTTACGTTTAAAAATACATACGATAAATATTATGCACTCTAAATTCTACAGAAATCATTTTGTAGTACACCCCATTGGCTCATATCAAATATGTTTGAAGTATCGTAAAATCATTAAAATGCGCCGCAAATGCATTTCCCTACAGATGATAATGTAATAAATTTTCTTGTGCATCCCTGTAAACGAATTTCTGATGCTACTTATTTTATACTGTACAGAAAACGCCTAACATTCCACCTCGGTGTTGCATATTAATGTCATTATGTTTGAATTTTCGTAACGTCTGTATAATGCAGCACAAACGCATTTACCCTACAAATCATAATGTAATGGCATTTTCTTGTGCATCTCTGTAAACGAACTATAAATGCTACTTATCCTATACTCCACAGACAACATCTAGTAATCTACCTCAGTACTGCATATTAATTTCATTATATTTGAATTTTCGTAATGTCAGTAAAATGCATCGAAAACGATTCCCCGCCAAAGATCATAACGTAATAGAATTCCTTTGCATATCCATCTAAACAAGCTAAATATGCTACACTTTACTTGTTCAATAGTAAAAATTCAATAGTAAAAACCAATAACATATAAAAATTGCACGGCAATTCGTGTATATTGATTAGAGTTATAGTACGGAGAGACGACCAAATAGACGGACAGACGAACTCAAGTCATAAACACTTTTACAAGTGGGTCGGAAACTGTTAAAAGTGAGGTTATTGAAAGCTCAAAATTTATGTTTCTTCATGCATAAACATATAATCCTACCTCGTTTCTAAATATAAATATACGTAATGGATTTTTCTTATTTTTCAAATAGAAAAATTCTATAACCCCTAATCTTCCAGCGGGCACGCTGTCCTAAATTTTGAAGAAAGGTCTTTTTTTTTTTTTTTAGTCCCTAAATCACACCAACATTCAAATTGAAATTCTACTAGTGATGTGTCAAATTACTCTTCTAAGATGTATCTTATTACTGCTATGCATTTCTAATAGAGTAACTACTCTTCGAAAAAATGACCAAACTACAAAAAACTGTGAAAAACATTTAGACCCACACACTGAAAACTTTATCCTTTTTAGACCGATTTTTTAGGGGGGAGAAGGGATAATTCTGACTAAAAAAATTAACGGCGGTTTACCGATATTTAGCGAATATGTTATTTCCTGAAATTTAACTATTATGTCATTTACTGATATTTCACCGCCTTCTGAGTACTAGACCTAAAGTACTGACGCCAACATTGGGACTGTCGTAGGTAGAATTTCTTCAGCGTTTGTACGTTCCCTTGAATTTGAATACCACTATTTTCTGAGAGTGTTCACAGCCTGAAATAAGAAAAGGCGAGAAATACTTTGAAAAACTACTGGTTTTAAAACTCAAGAGACAATACAAAAACAGGTAAAAATAAGCCTTCAACAGCCGCCATTTTTGCGTCAGTACGTAAGCCTATTATTCAGTGATCATGGAAATTTAAGTAATATAGTTATTTTCATACTATTAATATGACAATGGGTTAAGAAAGATGTTTTGAAGACGTTTCGAAAAAACTGTATTGAATAAATTTGATAATGTTCCAGTGTTTTTATTTTATCATAAATTATTGGTTCGGAAATATAGCTTATTTATACGTGATTTAGATTTAAAGATGAAATACATGTTTAAAATAAAAAAATCACCAACGGTTCAAACATATTTAACCCTGGACTGGTGTGGGAAAAATTGTCGCATGTATACTGTGGGCGATCTGTGAGACCGCCGGATGGTATTGGGAAAAAATAGGCTCGATTAAATCATGGGATACTGTTTTTGTACCAAACTTTATGTCAGGATCATTACAATTAAAATTCACATATTCAAAAGTCTCTAGAGATAGTCCTAGAGTTCCAAACGAAACAAAATTTCTCCCGTATTTGTAGTTAAACAGTGAAAATTGAAAAAATGTAAGACCGCTAACAGCTGTTAAGGTTAAGCAAACTTGTTAATTTTGTTTTAGTACTAAATACCTAAACGTAAATGAAGTTATATTAGCAAATATATGCAGATATACAATGGTTATTATATAAAGATAATGAGAAAAACTAATTAATAAGACATAATAATAGTGAATTTAAATTGATCTGTACATTTAAGTACCATAAGTCGCGAAAGTGTTAAATGAGACAAGGAAACAAAATGGTTGCAGACGCGTTTGCCTGTCCGGTACTGAAGGCTTCTGTGACCTCACGCTTCCCGAGATCTCCTACAAACCGAATAAGAAAACGTGTCGATCCCCTAATGGTGTCATTTCACGCAGAGGAAAGATTTATCGAGGCTCGAACATCTTTCAAAATATTTGTTGAACCCTGAATTTCTTTACAATTTTCGTCCGTGCATTTTGACGTAAACTTCCCGAAATATGCGCTTGGAATTGTAGCTTGTGATGCTTTAAAGAAAAAATACCGAATTTCAGTTGGGCAGATAGTTTTCAAAGTGTTTTAAGTGTCGCCCTGAAATATTCTAAAAGCATATTTTTGTTCCTTTTATTTTGTTGATAAAATAAATTCTTAAAAATAAATTGTTAGTGACAGGGTAAAAGAAAGATGCTAAAAGCAGGAATTTTGGTGCTTCATGGTTGTCAAAATTTACATTAGAAAACTTGTTTTTGCTTTTTCTGCCTGGTGTTTTGGTTCTAGAATTTGTCTTAAGGATACAAGAACTGTTACGAAATGATATTTAAAGCAGCTGACATCGATGTACCCTTTTCTCCGGAACTACTAAAGAGATTGCCATTTTTTATACGTTTTTGCCAATAGCTAAATTATAAATTAATTGCTATTAATTACTTGTAAAAAAAAGTAGTTACGCGATTTCACAAAAAATAAAAAATAAAATCTCATGTAAACTGGGAAACATTGATGTACTATACATCTGTCTACTGTGTACTACCTAACTATACCATCTATCTGCCTAATCTGGGGAACTATTGAAGCGATTAATATAACTTGTTAATAGTTTTGGCGGTAGATAAATTACCGATCGCTCGTAAATAAATAAAATTAAATATACAATAGCTATGTGATTTCTCAAACAAAAAATATATAGTCTTTTTTAAATTAATATAACTTTTTTAAATTTTTGTATACATTTATTTCTTGCCTATGTTTAAATTTCTAGTTTAGCTTCTGCCAAAACTATCAAAACACATTATTTATATTGATTCAGTAATTCTCGGATTAAATGTATATCGGTATCAGTCATTTTGCATGTAATTTTTTGTATCATATGTTGACTATTTACAGTGGTATTTTTTTTCTTAAATAAATTTGAAATTTTGAATTTAAAATTTCTCTCTTACACTAAAAAGACTTTTGCACATTTTAGGTTTGCTTTAAGCATTATCATTTTAATCAATTTATTATTGATAATAATACTTTCATTATTTTCTCTTTCAATTATTTAAAATTAGCGCAAATATCTAAAAATAAAAATCTGAATAAATCTTTAAAATTACCATCAAAAAATTATTAACTCTGCTTTATAGGATTTCCAAAAACAAATATTTGTGAAATAAAATTCCACAATAAAATTCTACAAACCAATAAAATTCCACAAAATTTGTATGTCTCTTAAACTACAATAGATGTTCAGATTGAACTTCCTCCATCTTCTAAACGGGCATGTGCATGACAAATTATGTTCACGAAGACTCGTTTCACGAGTCGGGAACACAGAACTTGGTGGACGTTTATGTATCAATAGTGTATACTTAGTAAATAAATATGGGAAAGCTATAAAGTGCTGTTTATAATCAGACAAATTATTTCTTTGTAACACTGCTTATCAGCATGGTTTGCATTCGCTGTCTTTCTGAATACTTTCTTTGAGTTCGAATCCAAGTAAGCTTCTTACTTTTCGCAACGAAAATGTTTATGAATTATTTTCGAATTACAATTGAAAAAATATGTATAATCATTGAAATTATGAATAATAAAAATAAAATATATATTTTATCGCATAAAAAAGTACAGTTTGAAACATGAAATTTTGCATGCTTAAATAATTAATGAACGTCTATCTAATTACAAAAGTAAAATAAAAAAGAATAAACGATTTGTATTTCTTCTGACCGGAAACTTTTGAATATATTTAAAATTATTTATAGTTATTTAAATGAATAATCTCATATTTTTTAAAGATAAATAAATTAAAATACATGATATAAATATATAACACACAATTTTATTTTTTTCACTATCCAAATATTTCAAAAAGTTTCAGGATTTTTTAAATATTCATTTAATTTTGTACGACTTTAAAAATCTCGAATTCTCCGATTTGTAGTCATAACTATTTTTAAACGACTTCAAAAAAAGACGTTCTTAATTTAATGATCGTGTATTTTTTCATGCATGTTCAACGATTACTCCGGAATTACGATCCGATTCATGTGATTTTTTTTTATTACTGAAAGAGGATACTCTCGAATTTGTCCTATTTAAATTTCATCAAAAATTGGTTCAATACTTTTATAGAAATTCAACAAAAAATAAATATATTTAAAGTACAGGGTGTCCATAATTAAACAACCCTACTTTAAAGTTGCCTACTGACAAAACTATTGTTGATAAAGTTGTACAATGTTGTGAAAGACATAATAAAGGGGTGGGAATTTGTTTAAGAAAAAAAAATAAAAATAGTTCAAAATTTGCCACCAGAGGGCGATTTTTAATAAATTACAAATTTAGCATTACGATAGTTTAGAAATTTTAGTTATTAACTTAACCTGATTCTAAATATAGCATTTCACGACATTTTCCTAGAATTCCACAGAACATACCGCGGTCAGCTGTGGAACATGCTATCTTACAATACCAGATGGTATCTGAAAATGATGACAGACATGCGGAATATGTTTGATTCTAACAAAATTTGTTAAACTATCATAGATTTATGCTAAATGTGTAATTCGTTAAAAAATCGATCCATATTTTTTTTTTTTTCGCTCAAACAAATTTCCATACCTTTATTATGTCCTCCACCAAGTTTCGCAACATTCTTTGTCTGTAGACAACTTTAAAATAGGGTTTAGTTATGGACACTCTGTAAATAAAATTTCTAAACTATCATAATGCTAAATGTGTAATTTATTAAAAATCATCCTCCGGTGGCAAAAATTTGAACTTTTTTTTTTTTTGCTTAAACAAATTCCCATCTCTTTATTATGTCTTTCGCAAAATTTCACAACTTTTGAACAATAGTTTTTTCTATAGATAACTTTAAAGTAGTGTTGTTTAATTATGGACACCCTGTATTTCATTTCCAACAATTTTCATCAAGTGATGTAGCGCTGTCTGTTTGGCAGAAAATCACTACAAGGCGATTTTCCTCCCTCTTTATACGATTTTAAGTAGCTTTCATTACAAAAAGTAAAAAGCTGCCTATTGCATCCGTCTGGAGGAAAGCACTTCCGAAACATTTTAGAATATTTTCACTGATCACAACCCCCAGACCCCAAAATCATGATCGCGCTCCGTTAAAATGTTGATTTATATATATATAGATAGATACATACATCGATAGATATTTGATTTTAGTTATGCTTTAACTTTCGTATTTATAAACCGATTTGGATGTTACTGAGTATGTATACAGGGCGATAACATGCCAAAACCGTTTTTTATGTGACTAAACATGTGCATAACACATACCATGGTCTCGGCCGAGTTCTCTAGCCAGTTTCATCCGCAATCTCTTTTCAAAAAAAGGTCGCCGTTTAAAAAAAAGGTCGCCGTTTAAAAAAAAAGTTTTTTAAATTTAAAATCTAAAAAGAAGTATAAAAATTAAAAGTTGAAAATAATTTTTTTCTTAAGCGTTTGACCTTGATAGAAGGATGGCGGAGCATTTTTATTTCGTCTTTAACTTTTAAATATGGCTTCGAAGTAGCCAATTGAATTACTAGGGTGGCTGACATTTTGAAACAATCTGATTTTTGTCATGCGATAGCATGCGTATTTATCAACCGATTTGGATGTGACTAAGCATGTGTACAGTACATACCAATGTCTCGATTGAGTTTGTTACTCGGCTTCACCCGCCATCTTGATTCAAAATGGCGCACAGTATATACATATTTTTTAATATAAAAAGTGTTACATAAAAATAGAAATTGAAATATCTTTTTTAAAGTGTTTGATCTTGATAGGAATAGAGCATTTTTTGTTTCATCTTTATTTTTAAAAATGGCTGATATATAGCAGTTTGAAATTCTAAGTTCTGACATTTTGAAACAATCTGATTTTTGTCATGAGACATCATGCGTATAAATTAACCGATTTTTATGTGACTGAGTATGTGTACAGGACTTGCCAAGGTCTCGACCAAGTTCATTGTTTATCTGCATCCGCCATGTTGTTTCAAAATGCCATCCACTTCAAAGATATCCCCAAATTTGGCGACCAAACATTAAACGCTCTAAATGAAACTAACTTGAACATATCTGACAAATTTCGCTAAATTATCATTCATATTTAGTATTGACGAAAACTAGGATTAAATCTTCTATAATCGGGTTCCACTCATTTTAGCTTCGTGTGTTTAAGTAAAATTCTCTTGATTTTTCAAAACAAAGAATATAAAACTACTTTATCGTCCTGGCACAAGCTGGAAGGAGTTTTGTTCCTACGATTGTTGATTAATACAGAGTGGGTTAACAATTCGACATTTTTTTAAATGTAATGTAAAATCTAGTAATTAGGACATCGAAGCCTTTTTTTTTATTAAAAAGTTTATATTAAAACTATTCATTATCTTTTCAGAATTTATGTTTAAGTACATAGACAGTTATTCTAATTAGAAAAACAAGAGTATGAGATTTAAAAATTTAAAAATTTAAAATTTTAAAGCCAGTTGTTAAAAAAAACATAATTTGAAATACTATTATGACAACATAAAAATTGCAGCTAAAAAATAATTAAAGTAGCGTCTTTAATTTTATGTGATGTATTTTAATTTAATTCACATTAAAAAGTATTAGATTATTTATGTAAATAACAGTAAGTAAACTTAAAAATAGTGAAATTTTGGAGTTTATAAAATTACCAATTACCTGTGTTTTTAGTTCTGTCTTTCTTCCTTTACTATTTACTGTTCATTGAATTTACAGACATGCAAAACACCACGGTTTGACTATAAACATTGAAAACATAATTTGAATTTAGAAAATTAATTATTATGTATACAGTTATTCTAATTACGAAATCCCGAGATTTAAAAAAATCATATTAAAAATCTAAAGGCATATTTTTAATAAATCATTGCATTTTTTAAATGTTTGGTTAATGAAATATAATTGAAATAATATATTATAAATTTATATCACGTTTTTTTTATTTTACTTTGTTTTTCTGAAAAAAATATAAATTTAAATTACTGTGAATGATTTTAAATAACAGCAAAAATTTCTGATCTATAGAGATCAGAAAAATAAAAGACTGTGTGGAATTGGAATTCAAAGAAAAAAAAAATCCAAAATCCAACTGCCAAAAACGCTGCTAAGCCTAAGGAAGTAATTTATTCTGTTATAAACTATAAAGTAAACTTTGAGAGTTATTTACTCAAGACCTCTGAGTACTTCACTTTATTACTGTCATATATTTATATACTAACTATATTCTATCGTTACACATGCGTTTACCGCATTCTGTGTTCTCGTTTCAGAACTCTATTATTAATAATAATAATATTAATAACATTAGTCATAATAATTAATATATATTGTAAAAATTATTAATATCCTAGTCAGCATGTTTAATTGTTATATAATCATTATAAAACAGATGTATTATTCGGTTAATTGTCGAGTGGAATAGCAGATACAGTTTAGGAGGCTTCATGGGGTTGATTGTTGACGGCCAATTATCTGCACGAGGGATATAGGCCCTAGGGGGAGTGCCTTCCGTGGAGGTCTTTCTAAGGGAACCTAATCCGTATTAACGCATGGAAATCCACGGTTCGAAGAAAACCACGAAAACTCCGAACGATTAGGCCGACGGGCGAGATTGGGATCGAACCCAGCACCTCCCGTCTACCAGCTTCGAGAGCAGAACCTCTCAGCCACTGGTGGGGCTTAGGAGGCTTCATGTGAAACAGTCATCTAAATTATTTTATTTGACGATTTCTTGTTTGAAAAAAGAACTTTGTTAATGAATAGCACTCTTCCGTAAAAAACACCATGTACATTTGCGCGTTTTTCGACATTATTCTGAAGTCTGATCTCTAAGCTGATTTAGCGACTAACGGAATAGTGTGTTGCTTATTGATATAAAAAGTCTCTTGCGTCTTTTTCACTATCGATGTATTATTTCAATTTCCACTAGATGATTTTTGGGACAACATATATTTATGGGTTCTAAAAATGTAAAGAAATTTCATAATAACTCAATCTGTTGTCAGGGCGGTTTTTAACCCTCCGCTTACCAGACGGGTCCAATGGACTCAACAGGTACATTCAAAATAGTTATTCAAACCGGAAGTTTCTTTAATATAAGCTATATTTATAAACCAGATAATAATAAATTAAATAAATAAGTTAAATATTTTTTAAATAATAATTATGGTGTAGAATATTCTTATAAAACTTATAAAATTTTTATAAACTTATTATAAACTTATTATAAACTTATAAATGTGTGGTAGTTCTAGGGTTAAACATAAATAAAACCATTTATATGAGTTGTTCTCAATCTCTATTTTTATGAGATCTATGCAAATAGTTTTTAAAAATTTCGCAACCCCCTAATATATATGTGTTAGTCTTTTGTATAATTTATCCTTCGAAAAATGAATTTTCTTTAAAAGCAATATACACGGAAATGTTAATTGGTATTTCTAATATAAGTAATCATCTTAACAAATGCGGTAAAATAATGAAACGTAATCTTATTTCACCAAGCAATGGAAAAATATATTTATTATATGTATGACTAGATATAAAATATTTACATTTCGGAGCTTGTAATAAATTAATTTTTGCTTGCAAAACATTATGTCATCATTTATATATCGAGTAGATTTATTCCATTTTTTATTTATTCCTTTATATATTATTATGATTAGAAATAAACAGTTCTTAAATTTTTATAACTTCAACAGTTGGGTCAATATTTGAAAACCGGACAGTTTCATTTCAAAATTTTCATTTTTTTAAATTAATGTACCAACTGTCACATACAATTATATACTATGATACATGTTTTGTCATTTAAATGCTGTAGTGTTTTGAGATCAAGGATCGATATTTTATGCGTAGGATAAACTTTTATTGTAGAAAGTGTATGTTACATCATAATCCGTGTCTTTAATTGGCACTGAAATGATGGAGACTGAGGTGATGTTTTTGTCTTAACAGCTGCACAGCCATTTTGTTGAATCATTTTGCACATATGTAAATTATTCAATATGCCATGTGACATTTATATGTTACATAAATAAAGTTGCAATAAGCTTTTTTTTATAAATAAAAAGTAAAATATGGGGACATGAATGTTGCTATAAAAAATACTCTTCGCTATTCAGAACAAAATCTAAACATTTCTAAATATGAAACAAAGATAAGAACAACTTACCTTCAACCACGGTGGCTAGTTGAACTTTAGTTGATGTTGCAATGGAAATAATTCTGTCAGCACCACCTAGTGTCTGTTAACGTAAATGTGTGTTTAGAGAAACTAAGATGATGGTCAATCTCTGGGACAAATATATTTACTACAACATTTTACTATACAATCTATACTAATGAAGGAGAATTATATTATTTTCTCATACTGTATATGTATATAATAGCAAAAGTTAATAATATTTTTAGAAATTTTTACTGCATACATTTAATATTGGATACTTGTACAGTCGTGGGAAAAAAAGTAAACACACCCTACTAACTCCTCAACAAATTATTGTAGAAGAAAGTGACTGGTACCGAACGATTGGAAATAAAGTCTACTTTTAAATGATAAATATAAAATTTGATTAGGGGGCCATCTACATATTAAAACAAACCCAAACTTCATTTTTTTCAATAGCAATACCCAATTTTAACGAGATATTTAAAATCTTCAGTTCAAACTATGCCTAGAAACGAAATTTCATGTGATTTGGATGATAAGTTTTTGAATTATAAACAATCAAAATTGAGTACTTCTAATGTTAAATTACATTTTCATATTTTTATTTATATCTCCTAGAATTATACTCCTAATGTGCTAATTTTTTTGTGTAAAAATAATACTATTATACCCAGACATAATTACGCTGAATTTGTAATTTTTATAATTTTATGATATGATTTAGGAATTATGAAATTAATATTCGAAAAAAATATGAATTGCGACCTACAATTTTTTGATGGATTTAGATTTATTGAGTCCTGCTTTATGGAAATCCAAAATTTCACATTTTTCTTCCAAGTAGTTTTCAAATGATGCTTAAAAAACGGCAAAATGATGATTTAAGGGGCCGTGACTAAATACTTTGAAATTTCTTCTGCTATCCTGTAATCTAGCAGGCTTCATTCACTTCTTAAGGTGCCTTGATCAAGATGGGGGCTCTCTCGATTAACAATGGAGTTCCGAACTTCAATTTGGATACAGCCCTTAAAATACGCTCGTTTTAAAATAATTAATTTCTCAGAAACTTATGGTACGGTTTGCATAAAATTTTTTTAGGCTAAATGAAGGGTGTAGAGTTCATTTATGCTGTCAGAATTGTGTACTGCTATTGAAAAAAACAAAGTTATGGTTCGTTTTAATATGTAGATGGCACCTTAAGCAAATTTTATCTATATCATTTAAAAGTAGACTTTATTTCCAATCGTTCGATACCAGTAATTTTCTTAAACGATAATTTGTTGAGGAGTTAGTAGGGGGTATTTACTTTTTTTTTCCACGACTGTACCTACACTGTTAAAAATTTGCAGCATTCTGGCAGGTCATTTGACCGTTTTTTTCCGAAAACGATTACACAATCGTGAATTTAACACTATTCTGACCATATTATTGGCCATTTTATGGTCAGAGTGTAGTTAAATTTTGGTTATGAAACCGTTTTTTCAAAAAACGATCAAATGACCTGCCAGAATGCTGCAAAATTTTTACCAGTGTAGGGACAGTGACCGAAATGATGATTTCGTTTGTTGAAAGCTTAAAATTAATTATTTATACATCATTACATGTCCATTTATCATTAGTAATTGTTATAACAAATATTACAATATATTACATTTTTCAGTTTTTGGTTTTAATATACTTAATTAAATATTATTGGCAGTAGACGCAAATTTTTCAATTTTCAGATATTGACCCAGTTACATTTTTAAGAGAATATCTATTTATAATATGTTCTGAGATATATGTATATTCTATGAAACATAATCTATATAACTATTATCTGTGATATTCTGGGAGCAAACGCGAACACATTGATATGACTTTTATTAAAATACATTCTTTCTTTTCTATTTTATATGACCCAAAGTTTAATAAAAATTCCATTATTTTGTGGTGAGGCCATATTCGAGATCATGTTTTGGTGAAATGTTGAACCAAAATTTCTTTATTGTATAACACTATAAGAGCGTACGAAGCCTAGAAAACGGATGCCAGTTTTTGAGACATCCTGTAAGATTATTACACAGGAGGCAATGTTTGAAGTTTATTTCATAAAAGCATTCTCATAAATTCTTATACAGGACAAATGGCTAATACAAATTTTTAATTTTGAGAGCACACAAATACGACTTTATTCTTTATAAAGATAGGTTTTCAAGTAATTAACATAATACATAGAAATTTGAAATAAAATTCCACAATAGGCGTAAAATTCTGTTACATAAAATAAATTTTTAAACGAGGAAAGATTGATAATTCAAAAATGTTATGTATATAAAGTCATATTGCACAGCAATATCGCTATTAAAACTTTTAAGAAATACTTCGAAAAGTTTGAAATTTTAAAGCTGTTAAATTATCAACACTCAAATAATTCAAAGTTTCAATATTTCTTTAAATCGTCAGAATGTGTCATTTCTCTGACGATTCAATTCTTCACTAATCTTTAAAAACATTTACCTTCAACATATACCATTTTTTGAGTAAGCGTGTATGTCTGGTATTAGAGGTCTCTGTTTAGAAGCCTATTTCATAAAATCATTCTCATAAATTCTTACACAGCACAAATGGCTAGCAGAAAATTTGAACTTTGAGAGCATGCAGAACCCACTTTATTTTTTTATAAAGATAACTGTTCAAGTAATTAACATAATACAAAGAAAGCTAAATTCTGGTTTCTATAGTGAACATAAAATCAAGTTAAAACGAGGAATGGTGGATAATTCAGAAAAGTAATGTACACAAATTTCATATAGCACACTAATGTCACTATCAAAAATTTTAAAAAGCATTTCGAAAAGGTGGGAATTTTAAAGTTGTTCAATTTATCAATGTTCAAGGAATTTAAATTCCAATTAGAGAGATGATACGGCGAAACTGAACTGAATTCATTGGTTAAATGATTTTAGGAAAAATCTTTTCTTAAATCGTCAGAAGGTGTCATTTCTATGACATTACAAGATACAAGACTTTACGAATCTTGAAAAAGAGTTACCTTCAACAGACACCATTTTTTGAATAAGCATGTATGTCTGGCATTCAGGGTCTGTTGTTTTGATGGTTGTGTTTATGACGGCCAATTTATCAGCACGAGGGATATAGGCCCTGTTGTTTTGAAGTCTACTTCAAACAATCATACTCATAAATTCTTAGACAGCACAAATTGCTAATAGAAATTTTTCATTTTGCGAGCACAAAGATACGACTTTACTCTTTATAAAGATACGTTTTCAAGTGATGGACATAATACATAGAAAGTTAAAATAATGCTCCATAATAAGTGTAAACTGCTAATAAATAAAATAAATTTTAAAACGAGGAAAGATTAATAATTCAAAACAGTTATGTACATAAATCTCATAGAGCGCAGTAATGTCATTATCAAAACTTTTAAGAAACATTTCGAAAAGTTGAGAATTTTAAAATTGTTCAATTTATCAACCTTCAAATAATTGAATGTCAAATTAGAATGATGATAAGGTGAAAATTCGGTCCGTCGATGATTTTAGGAAAAATATTTCACAATTTGAAAAATTCTGAAAGTGACACACCGTGTAGATAACGAAAAATGTTTACCTTAAAAGATTTTTTGTCTTAAGTATCTGATTATATTGATTATCGTTACTTGACAAAACCTTCTGTGTAGTAGAAAGAATAGATAAAAGTAAAGATTTTTTCTTTTACTCTATATTTATTCAATATTTATATACAGTGTGTTCGTTTTTATCGTTTTTTCAACGGGAGGATTAAAATGCTGAACAAAAAATTTAAACGATGAAACGATCCTTTGGAATACCATGAGAATAAAATACAGTAAATTGGCAAAAAATTAAGGTTCGTTCTTTCATGAGATATATAATCCAAATTTTAATTAAAAAATTAAACATCAGAAGTTACAGAAATTTTACTACAGCAAATGTCAATCTACATTGACACAGAAAATTATCACTCTTTTAGTTTTCAGTTGCAATATGAGCTCTACTAATGAATAAGATTCAATACTCGGTTTTCATCGATATACACTGGCCTCCAAAAGTTAAGGTACACGGGCTAAATGGGTTCGATTGCACACGTTTTGTCTAATATCTACAAAACTTATTGGCGAATTGTTCTTGAACTTCTGGGATGAAAAGAACATGTTTCATTTCATATTTCTCGGTGAAGATTTGGTCGGGGGTACAATTAGGGGGCCAATAATAAATTTAATAATAAAATAATATTTTCGATCACCTATGTAACAGGAAAGGCTGGAAATGGTTTGTCACTGTGGTAAATGACTATTTGGGTCCTGTTCAACGTTTGTATGCATTTGTGTAAGCATAGCATTCATATTCGTGAAGATGTTAACGTTTTTGTGAAAAACTCAAACTTTTTTTTTATAGCATACAGAGTTTTCAACCAAATTTAACACAACTTTCCAAAAACCTGACACAGAACAGTAGAAACAGTATACTGCAATTAAAACATGAATATATTGAAAATTTGATAAGATATGGCCATTTTTATGAGATAATTTTTAACTGCGCATGCGCGGAAGATTTCAAAATTTTTATTTCATAATTTGGTACCCAGTATTTTGGGGCAACTTCCATAAAATGTCCAGTCAAATGTTGTGAAAACTTAGGAAGATGTAGTGAGCTGATTGAAAAGTTGTGTAAAATCCCTTATAATAAAGCTATTTTTAGGAAGCAACTCACTATATCGACCCCATCTTTGTGAATTTTCGCGATATTTGACTAGACATTTTATATAAGTTGCCCTAAATATCTGACTACCAAATTCTGAAATAAAAATTTTGAAATCTGCTGCGCTTGCGCAGTTAAAAATTATCTCATAAAAATGCCCATATCTCATCAAATATTCAATATATTCATGTTTTAATTGCAGTAAACTGATTTTACTGTTCTTTGTCAGGTTTTTGGAAAGTTGTGTTAAATTTGGTTGAAAACTCTGTATGCTATAAAAAAACGTTTGAGTTTTTCACAAAAACGTTAACATCTTCACGAATATGAGTGATATGCTTACACAAATGCATACAAATGTTGAACAGGACCCAAATAGTCATTTACCTCAGTGACAAACCATTTCCAGCCTTTCCTGTTACATAGGTGATCGCAAATATTATTTTATTATTAAATTTATTATTAGCCCCCTAATTGTACCCCCGACTAAATCTTCACCGAGAAATATGAAATGAAACATATTCTTTTCATCCCAGAAGTTCAAGAACAATTCGCCAATTAGTTTTGTAGATATTCGACAAAACGTGTGCAATTGAACGCATTTAGTCCGTGTACCTTAACTTTTGGAGGCCAGTGTATCAAGTATACGTATATAAAAAGTATAAAAATTAAACCAATTTACAGAGGTGTCATTTCTCAGTTACTTACATCTATCACATTGCATACCACTTGAGTAAAAACTGCTAACCAATGACTTTCAGTCAGTTTCAGTCTGAGCTAAATGTGGGCTCTTTGTAAGCCATTTCACAGTGTATTTATATACAGGGTGTGTCTGAAATGCTTCAACAAACTTAGGGGGATGATAGTACTCATAAAGACGAACAAAAAAAGCAATTTAACATGGGGTCGCAAACCACTTATTGAGTCACAAATACAGGGTCATTCACCCTAACTGAAGTCGACTTGTCGATAATAATTTCGCGAAAAATTAAAATAATGCAATAAAAATGTAACGATATGTACCTTATTTTGTATAAAATGTGATAATATCACAAAAAATGAGGTAGAAGTTTCCATTATACGTGCCAGCAGTATGCATTGGACGCTCCCCATTTTGGACTGTATTATCAGTTCATACGATATCATTGATTGTGCGAGTACCCTGTTTTTCAGAACTTTTTGTGATGTTATCACATTTTATACAAAATAAGGTACATATCATTACATTTTTATTACAATATTTTAATTTTTTCGCAAAATTATTACCGACAAGCCGACTTCAGTTAGGTTGAAACACCCTGTATTTGTGACTCAATAAGTGGTTTGCGACCCCACGTTCCATTGTATTTTTTGTTCGTCTTGATGAGTACTATCATCCGCCTAAGTTTCTTGAAGCGTTTCAGATACATCCTGTACATATTCTTTTTTGGAACTGAAGAGATAATCTGTTGAAAAATAGCATTCATCTTAATAAATAATTCCAAATGAGAATTTAACAAAATTTCCAGTACCTTTCAATCCCTTTCAAAGTCCATAGAATTAAAATTAAATCTAAAGATTGTACGTCGACCTACAAGCTTTGAATTCAATTTTAATTCTATGGACTTTGAAACGGATTAAAAGATACTGGAAATTTTGTTAAATTCTCATTTCGAATTATTTATTAAGATAAATGCTATTTTTTAACAGATTATCTCTTCAGTTCCAAAAAACTCAAACCAAATTGCTCAACTGGATACAGTTGAGCAAATTCTTCCGTATATCATCGGTGATTCTCCTAGACGAAGGCGATTAAAAAGTCCTTTGTTTCTTTTCGAAACTCATACCAGTAATAAAGAATTCCAACTGGTCTATCCGGATAGAATTTCTTTTCGATGATAAATACATCCTATAGGTGATATTTGATTTTTGTATGCCTTTCTGGTTTATTTCGTTTGTTTTCGATTTCCACCACTGCAATGTAACTCGGAATAGTGCTGTTATTTTTTCAAAAGAAAATCGTTCAAAAAAGTTCGAAACCGTTCCAACTTTTGTGAGAAGTCTGGTGATATTTGTACTACGGGTTATCAGTCTCTTCGAACAACCCAAAATGTCAACGATTTTGTAATCATCATACAATAACCGGACATGCTGAAACCAGTTTGCATGAACATATTAAGCATGCACAACCGTATCAAGAATTTGGAAGAAAGGACTTTAAATATCTATTGTAGTTTAAACCAAATAAATATGTTTTTAGGATTCCTTTGCCATTTTTTCGAATGTTTAAAACGTTCTTTAATTAGGACACCGTGTCTGTAAAATATTAGGCTTTATCGATATTAGGGGTAAACTCATAAAAGGTCGATTTTATTACACATATCAAGGAAGAGTGTACTAATCGGTGCAATCGCTTACAAGAGTTTAGTTCATATCTATTAGTCTGAAAGTTACTTTAGAATACAAACTGAAAATCTAAATATTTAAATAGAAGTATGAAAATCGAAATAGATAATCCTGATCGTCTATTTCAAGACACTTGACAGTTGAGATTTAACTCACAATATCCGCAACACGTGGTTTTAAATTTTAAAAAATTTTCAGCTGCTACTTATACAAAATTCGTAACCTTGAAATTTCTTAAGAAATATCCTGTATCAATTTTCTTACATTTCTCGTTGCACCTTAGTATCAAAATCCAGAAGGAAAAACAAGACTTTAATTACACTCGAACAATAAACTGACGTCTAATTACGTGTATCATAATCACTTCAGTATACAACTCTAATCTCAATAAATCACTGTTTAACGATAACTAAATTTCGTAGATATATAAATAGCTGTTTGTCTGTGAGAAAAATCTGTAAAAGTTAATAATTAGTAATTAGCGAAAATGTTCAGATTATGAGATAATCACTTAATATTTTAATTCTGACAATTAACGAAAGAATTTCTGCTACTAATTAAGTATAATCCTCAATTGCGTGATGCTACAGAAGACAAAAGCAGTTGTCTTACCTTCCAAACTATCTTTATTTACATTTAATCCCCTGCGTTCAAATTGCTAACGTGTGCGGGATGTAAAAATTTACTCTTTCAGTTAAACGATAAAGCTTGAAATTTAAAACAATTTGCGGATTAAACTGAAGATTAAGTTTACAACTTTCATCACATTTTCTTTTTATTTTAACAGATAAACATAAACTAAATAAAACGGGAAAGTATATTTGCGCAAAAAACAAAAATTATATCACAAAGTTTGATGAAGGTTTAATATATAATCTAATAAAAGAAAGAGGGTTGTATGTGTATGTGTATCTGTCTGTAGACGACAGCTAGATAAATCTACAGAGCGAAGAAGTCTGAAAATTTAGATAAGGTAATCCGATGCAGGTCCTTATTCACCTGAAGCTCAGAGTTTTCATTTTTGATAATTAGTCGAGACATTAATTATAAACCAAAAAGGAATGTTCATCAAAAATTTTGGTGCGCGCTCGCACCTGCGCAGTTTAAACGCTTTTAGCGCAGTTTAGCGGATTTTTTTTTTCGCCCCGTCTTTGCTAGCGTAAGACGTTCGAACCGTTCCAAATAATGAAAAACTAAAAACATAGTCTTAAATTTTATGCTTTATACTTTCGAACGCCGCACCTCATAAAAAATTCGAATTTTAAGCCTATCAAAAAGAAAATTGATCAAATTTCGATTTCGCGGGGTTATTTTCCCAATTTATACTAAAGCTCGCACCGGGCTCAATTTTAAAGACACGAAAAATAAGCACTGACGTCAGGAACCTTCTTCTCTAGGTCGATGCAATTTCTTTTCAAAAATTTCAAGAAACTTTAAAAAAAAATTCGCTACTGGAAGTTACTTTGTGCCTATCCTAAAACTAACTGTGTTATCCATATTTTAACACAATATTTTTACATGTTCGTCGTTCACTTGATTTACATCACGTATAAAAATCACGAAACATTAGAAGAGTTAGCAATTTTTAAAAATAAAATCTGCAAATTATTCACAGAGAACTTTAACTCATGTTTTTACATTTAAATATCCATTTGTTTCACGAAAATTATACGCAGGTTAAGATTCATTATATTGAACTCATAAAAATTTCAAAGATTTCAGAACATATGAACTATTATGTTTTAATATTAAAAGATCCGACGCGAAAAAAAAAAAAAAAAAAAGTGAGCAAAAACCACAATCCTTTTAGAAATAAATATCAATCTTTTTTTTTTTACCAACGTTTTACACAGGCTTCAAACTATTAAATTTGTAACTGATAACAATTTTAACGAGTTTGGAACAAAAATAAAAATGTCGTATTACAAGTGTCTTTAAATCTAAATATTAATACATTTTCACGAAACTTTTATAGAGGCTTCGATACAATTATATTTAAGATTCATAGAAATTTCAAAAAATTTAGACAATAGAAACTATTTTTTTTATTTTAAACTTCCCAAAGATGTAAGATAAGTGCAGTTAATATGGTCACCTTAAGGATAGAAGTTTTTTAGCGATAGTAGTAACTGATTAAAAAAAATGACCTAAAAGAGCAGATTCTTTTTAGTACTGGGGAAAAAATTAAAATTTTAAATTAATCAAGATTTAAATCGACAGGATTTTGTTTAAGTCTAATTGATGAAGGGAATATGCTGATATACAGGTAATATTCCCATAGGAGAAATATAATAAAAAATCATATTTAACGCATAAGAAATATCAATTATTAAAAAACCAAATTCAGGTTTTGAAACTTTACAAAGAGCAATGAAAAAATAAGCAAGAAGAAAATTTAGAAAATAATTTTAAGCAATTTTAAACAATTTTAACACCTGCACACCGGCGCCGATATTCATGTTTTTCGCTGTGAGACGGCGCTCGAATTCATATTTCGGTTCATCTGCCGGCGTGGTACTGCTGCTTATTCAGACACTGTATGTAATGGCCAGCACCTCTCATATTTATTGAATTGAACTCAAATATAACAAGCAGAATTGATTGTGAAAGTCTGCAAGTTCGTAAGGAGTAAGCAAATTACTTAGAGACATGATTTTATTGACTACATATGTACGAATTTAATACAAAATGTCTGACAGTTTAAAGAAATATGGACAACACGATGTAAATAAATTTTTGAAAGGTAGAAGTCACGCCCTTATTCAATGATATTTTTTGAATGAAAACGAGAAAACTTGTTTCCCGTCGTGAATGTATTAAATTTATAATAATGAATTGTTTTTACTACTGAATTTTTGAATATTCAAGTGTGACCCACCTGTAGTGCACGCCATCTATAGCATAGTCGAGTGTGACCCACATGGAGCCTTCTATGGAACAGTAGAGTGTGACCCACCGGTGATGCACGCCGCCCGATGGGACAGTCAAGCGCGACCCACCGGTGATGCACACCGCCTGATGGGACAGTCAAGCGCGACCCACCGATGATGCACGCCGGCTTGAACGTGTTAAGCCAAATTTTACGCAATTTTAAACTTTTTACAATAAAAAATGTTTTATTTTTTTCTGACATGTATGACGAGTAAAAACATCCATATCTTTCTTAGTAAGTTTTTCGTTCACGTAATTACGACACACATCGCATAATCTCATATCCACAATTATTTTCTTGTTGCAAATATCGTAAAACCAACTGTCTTTATCACCTTTCTGTGCTAGAGAACCTTCTCCGCTATTCATCGCAGACTTGCGTTTTTGTTTGTTTAACCGCTGTTGTGATGTTCGAGTGTCTTCGGTATTACTTTGAGAAGTTTTGGGAAAGAGAGAGATGGAACACGACAGTTCATTGCAGGTTTAATGACACGAGTTTTTTTACGCCTTTTCTGTGGTGAAGTAGTAATTCTTGAAATCATGAGTCATGAATAAAGGCACCATTTCTGTCATTATCTTCAGAAGATGAAGAATCACAGCTAGAGTCTGAAAAAGAGCCATAAGTGCTTGACAGAGGAAAGGTATGGTGACCCTGTTTTTCAGAAGATGTCCCTGGGATAGAAATTTCTTTTCCACTTTTGGCAATATTCTTAGTTGGAGGTGGGTTTTCAGAAACAGAACTTGGAAAAAAAAAGCTTCCTCTGGGATTACATTTGGGTTGAAAAATATCTATCTGTCCCTTTGAAGACACCTTTAACAGTGGCAAGTGTCGTAAGCTTTGTTTCAAACTGGAGAAAATAATCTTCCAAATCGAGCCTTTGTAATGTTGTCATAGTCAGTCTGTTCAAAAAACCAAAGAACTTCTTTGTTCCAAAATTGCTCAAAGCAGGATTTATTCAAAGGCTGCAGCTCATGGATTATATTAGAAGATAAACAAAGTACAAGGATGTCATTTTTCTCACCCTCATCCACAACTGATTAATCAAGATGGGACTTGACCTTATCAAAGATGAGAAGACAGCGTCCTTGTAGTTTCGATTTTTAAAAATTACTGATCTGTTTAAAAAAAGTCTGTGCTGTCATGCTACCTTTTGGTGGCTTTCACATGCAGAAACTACAGGCGAATTATCTACCCACTCTGGTTTCATCCTTTTACCTTTAAAAAAACCATAGGGGAATAATAGCGCAGGTTGCACTGCCCCAAGCCACAATTGTTACACTTTCACAAAGTTCTTTAGCAATCAAATGCACTCATTTTAACCCATTTTCAGCATAAACTTTTAGATCTTTATGCAAACTGACATCCTTTTTCGTCCATATTAAATATTCTGTCTGGGGATGTCATGAGACTATTGTCAATTAAAACCTTTCGTAATGTACTAAAAAAATGATGAACAATACATTTATTGAGCTTTGCTTCTCTGGCAGGATTCATTGGTTGACTTTTCCTCCTGGAAAAATTTAGATTTCTTGTTAAAAAAGCTTTCAACCAGTTCCGGCCAGCCATGCCTTTCCTAAATTAAAATTGTGGGTTATTTCATTTTCACTGTAAAATAAAAAAAAAACGCAGAGTTTAATAATTTTTGACGTAACGGAATAACCAAAATCACCAAAAATTCTTGTGACGAGATCTTTTTCTTGGTCTTGTGTGAGAACTGGTTTTCAACCCAATTCTGATTTATAAGTCTTATTATTAACAATATAATGACGAACAGTTCGTCTAGGAATTCCGTACCTTTTTAAAGAGGAATTTTGTGATAATATACTCTATTTTATTGTTCTCAAGCACCCATATAGGCTTTCTTAGCACCAAAAGCCTCTTTTCTTTTCGGTATTCCTAGTCTAAAACAAAAACGAGAGCGAATTTTGTAGAACGAATTTTAGCTAAACTTCATTTCATTTTACGTAACCTAATTTATTTTAATTTTATTATATTTGATTTCTATTATGTTTATTTGGTATGTAATATATATTTTTTAAAGTTTATTGATTTGTTATTTAATGCCAGTAGTGTAATTAACTTTTTAGGCTGGTTATGTACATAAATAAATAAATAAATAAAAATAATTAGAGAAATTTATTTATAGGAATGTACTATGGCCGTAAGTGTAGGTAATATGGCCATACGTGTAGGTAATATGGACATACGTGTAGGTAATATGGCCATACGTGCAGGTAATATGCCCACTGGGCATATTGCCAACAATAATGAGTTTTAAAAAAGCGTTCGTAATTTTGCCTGAACACTCAGATATTAAAATTTTTTGAAACAGTTAAAAAGACCATTAAACAAGCTAAAATATTGTGTATAACACTAAATGCAAATACTTTGTTTAATTAAGGAAAGTAACAAACTTATCAGAGACAAAATTATAATATGCCAACGCAACTAATGATAAATCCACAATGACTGTCCTTCTTTGTATGTGATCAAGGATTGCGCGTGACGCTGTACTAAACTATGTTCTTCGGACAACCAGCGACTAGATTCAAGTGCCTTTTTTTGTAATTCACTGAAGTTAATAGTATTATTGAAGAGTTGGACATATTTGCATCACTTACGTTACATGTCACTTTAAAATGAAGAATTTGGTTTAAAGAAATATACAAATATTGAAAAGGGGTTGATACAAGTTTCACTTAGAAGGTTTTTTTTTTTTTAATAAATTGATACAAAATTGGGCTAAAGATAAAAATTCGTACGAATTTGAGGTTTATTTAAGGTTACTACCACGGGGCCAAACAATGTCATGCAGGTCAACAGATATCATACATATTAAATATATAAAAGCTTGTTTACATTTTATATATCTAATCGGGTAAAACAGAAACACTTCGTACGCTTTTGATAATCAAATTACCGCCGAAAACAGAAAAATATGACACTTGGTTGGATATTGAGTCTTCCATTGTGGAAAGGTTTCAAGAAATCAGGAGGTAATTAGCCGAGTGATTAAATAAAATCCGCAATTTAAAATCTTTTGCAGACAAAAACATCTCAGGGTGCATTCAAACGCCCGTTTCGGAGCGCCGCGCCGCCGTAGAACAGCACCGAGAATAAAAAAAATGGTAGTTGTTTCCTTCGTTTTTCTTAACTTAATGGCCCAATCCGTTCGAAAAAACGTTTAACATTAACCCTTTCAGTAAGATTTTTCAAAAAAGTTCGATTTCGAGAGGTTTTTTTTCTTTCTTTATGTCGAAGCTCACATCAGGTTCAATTTCAGATATGCGGATAAACGAAAAATATCCACTTACAGCGGATAATTTCCTCTCTTTGACGCCGATATTCGTTTACAAAAATAAGAATATTAATCTTTTTAAAAGATTGCGACTGCAGTTACTTCGTGGCTAAAGCAGACATACTTTTTCTGCGCTTAAAGTAACCTCAACGTCAGTATTTAATATAGTAATTTTATGCATTCTTTTGAAAATCGATTTACACCTCTTAAATTTTTTTTTAAATATTCGGACGATTAGAAGTATTTAAAAAAATAAAATCTGAAAAATTTTCGTTCAGAACGTAAACACGCGGGCGGCTTTGGTCATGTATCTAAGACTAAATATGTATATTTTTGCATGAAAATTATACGTAGTCTTCAGGTGCGTTATATTTATAATAGATAAAATTTTCAGAAAGTTCGGATAATAAGAACTATTTTATTTATTAGTATTAAACGACCAGACGTCACCATTGCCTTATTTCAAATGCACAGCGTTAAAGAGTATGTTATGTTACAGTTTATGGCCCCCCTAACTCGTACAGACGAAATAGCCTCTGCCTTTTCCTTAGCTGTCGAATTCTTAGTAGGTACCTCCTAGCTTACTTCTCTCGGATTTCCTTCTTGGATTATTTTCATTCAACTAATGTGGAAAAAACCAGGCTTCGGAAAGAACGACAGATTTAGTTACTGAACCTAAGCAATGACAATTTCTAAAGTCTGATGTATACACAAATAGACCTTTTACAGAAGACATTCCTTTAAGGGGGCGGGTGGGGGGGATCTCTTACAGCAGCTCGATATTGCTTTATTTTAACACAATATTTAAAAAATAATGGAGCTGTAAATATTTTTTAGAATAAATCGTACAAATCTTTGTTTACTTATACCTTAAAATAATTTTTATGATACATAATTAGAATTTAGTTTAATTAAGACGTACTAATTAATGATTTTCAATGGTATACATGTGTTGCCCGCAGGATTATAAAAAATATATTCGATATATCCATTTAATATTACATATATATTTTCTTACAATATCGTACTTCAACTTAAACCTAAAATAATAATCAAGTTTAGAGATGAAAATATTTTCTTCAGGCAATTAAACCATAAAACGTAAAATCTATGATAAAATTTCAATACAAATTTCTAAAAAATAAATATATTGCAGATACTTACCTAAAAATCTGTGAAGGTTATAAAGATATATAATATACAATATAATTCACAATTTTAAGTTTCTATGCAACTTAATTTTGGAAATAGGATGCACGCAGTGTCAAAAATATCGGATTTGAGGAAAATGGCTTTCAAGTTCAAATTTACTTTCATTTGGATAGGTATCCATCCTCATATTTTATCATAAAACCAGTTTTAATTGGAGTATCGCCATAATTTTTTTAAGTTCGGTAACACCTTATTATGTATATAATAGCGCTAAGTGTATAACAGTTCCGGAGTGAACTCATCCGGACTTCGATAATTGCGCTCATCCTCGGAAAAAAAATATCGCGGCCATGTTAGGCTTAAGCATTTCCGATTCTACTCTTAAAATGTTTGTAAAATCATTTTAAAGCCTTTAAATATTCTGAAATGAGTTTTCCACTTTTACATAACTCTTATACACTATGACGCAAAAGTTTAGACAATGACGTCATTCAGCTTTAAAATGTAGAATTATGACGTCAGAATTACAAAAACCTGTAAATATATTCAAAAACTGATTTAAAATGCTATGTACAAAAGACAGTCGTTTTATTTGCTATAATACTAATTTTTTTCATAAAAATTCAAATGTGCTTGTCGCAAAAGTTTAGGCACTATTCTAAATTTCTTTGAATATTCGCTGGCATATGCAAATTTAGAATCGATGATGTCACAAATTTGGAGTACTTAAGTTCTGCATACGATTGCGTTTCATAGTCGACATGCCGAGAGCTAAAGTAATTCAAGTGAATGAGGTTTCAAGGATTTGGCAGTTGAAAGGTGAAGGGAAGAGCGTTTCTGAAATTTCTGCTATTATTAATAGGTCAAAAAATCTATTTATCGAGTTTTATCGAGTGGTTCCGAATATAAAGCAAAATGTCGGTCTGGGAGGCCACGTGTGACAAATGTACGAGAGGATCGCCTGATACAAAGACTAGCGAGTACTCAACAAATGAGCGTACGTGGAGTTCAAAGCTCATCGGGACTCTCTGTATCAAAGGATACGATTCGTAGACGAATTTTGGAAAAAGGAACAATCGTTTATAACAAAATGCAGAAGAAACCAGCTCTGAAACCATATCATAAGTTACAAAGACTTATGTGGACTCGAAAGCATATGTCATATGGAGAGAAATGGCAGTCAGTCATATTTAGCGATGAAAAAAAGTGGAATCTGGATGGTCCAGATGGTTGTTTATCGTATTGGCATGACTTGCGGAAGGAACCTCGACGTTTTTTTAGTCGCAGACAAGGAGGGGGCTCGGTGATGGTTTGGGCAGCCTTTTGCTATAATGGACAAGTATCTCTGACCTTCACCAGTGGTCGTCAAACTTCACAGCATTATACACAGACATTAGAAGAAAACCTACTGCCATTTGCTGAGCTTCTAGGGGGTCCTCAGTGGGAATTTCAGCAAGACAATGCTTCAATTCACACTGCAAAAGATTCAAAATCTTGGTTTAATTCCCATAATATAAGAGTTCTCGACTGGCCAGCATGTAGCCCAGTTCTTAACCCTATAGAAAACCTTTGGAGCATCATGTGTCGCAAAGTTTATAGCAACGCTAGACAATATTCTTCTGAAAAGGAACTTAAGACATCTATTGAGAATGCATGGTACGATATCGATCCACAAACTATGCAAGATTTAGTTTCTTCCATGCAATCTCGTGTATATGACGTAATACATAAGCATGGATGCGCAACCAGGTTTTAAAAATTGTTTATTTCGATTTTATTTAATTTGTGTCTAAACTTTTGAGACAGCAGTTTATTTTTGTTACCATTTAATTTATTGCAATATGCACAATTCCACTTTTCTTTGTTATAAATATTGTTTATATGTACAGCACATTAATTTCAAGCAGTGATTTGAAAATTGAATAAATATTTTTCAAAGTATGTAAGAATTTCTTCATTGTCTAAACTTTTGCGTCATAGTGTATATATATTGTTATCATGCCTTTGATATAATTTTAATTTTGTTTTATTAAATTTTTAAGAAGTTAACAATTATCCGCTTTTTTAAGATTTCTTTTTTGCATTACAAATAAAATGAGTTTTTTTCCCCCCAGATGTTATGAAATATAAGATGTTATTATGATTGCCTTAGTATGAGGAAATTATTTTTTCACATTCTCTTATTAAATTACAATTTTGTTTTCACTCCAAGGTTATTCTCAAATTTTTCAATGTTAAAAATCAAAATTTTATCTGCATTGATGTAATTAATATATGTAGTACATGGCATTGTATATTCCTTACATTTTAATTACATTTGATAAGAAATATAAATTTTATTTCAATGCAAACAAATTTCAAATGGATATAAGCTAAGCTCTTAAACATTGTTAAAATTAAGTTAAAATTTTTCGAAAGAAATAATAATAAAAATTTTGATTTTGTTATTTTCTACAATACAAACCCTTTAATAATAAAACTTTCATTCTGTTTGTTTGTATGAAGTCTTGTGAAAATGAAACGCAGATCAATATTCCGTCATTTTTGGCGGGTGTTATATACTAGTTCTTTCATAATAGACAATAAAAAAAGTTGACTTTTTAAAAAGTTTTAAGGCGACCTTTCCCCTTAAATAGTACGTGTCAAAAGTTTAGGCACACATTAAAATATTATAACAAAATTGGAAGGAAAATATATGGAATAATTTCACGATAAATATTCAAATGTAAAAAAAATGAAGCGAAGTAGAGATATCACAATGGTTTCATCACCACTATTTATATAAGCGTCCAAGCGTCTCTCAAAAGGGTAAAATTGTAATGTTGTTTTCTTTGTATTTTGTTTTAAATGCTAAGAAAATATGATTCTTTCAACATTATAAAAAAAAAAAAAAACTCAATTACAAATATGAATATAATCCTTGAGAGTATTAATCATTCTTCAATGTATTTAAAATTCCTTAAATCTATAGAATTATATTATCTTAAATATTGCTTGTATTGCTGTGAAACCTGGAGCTTAGTGAACGGAATATTACACCCCAAACACTTAGAGGGTTAAAAATGGCACTTTTTTTTATTTTTTTACAAAACCACTGTCTCAAAACCTTAGGCGAATTCTGAAAATGTATATTGGCTTCGAACATCCAATTGGTATCACCTGGGCAGTCTGATAGCGAATACTTAATTTCCTTTTGTTATTAAACATACAAATTGCACAAAATTATTATAAAGGTTTTTAAGTTGAAATCGAAAGGTAAGCCCTTGATATAAATTTCTAGAATATAAAAACTTTAGCAGCAAGAAATATATTAACCATGTGTTAGAAATAACAATTTTAGCAGAAAACTAGTAGCGGTCGGCTACGTGTAAATTTTTTTTCAGACAGATCGGAAAATTGAAAGATTGGTGTCAAAGTAAAATGTGACTAAACAAAAATAAAAAATAATAACAGTGCCAATACCTTAAAGGAAACAATGCATAGATGAATAAGTAAATGCAAGAAATTTGTTTTGAAAAAGGTCTTCCAAAACGCGCCTAAAATCACACCATATACATGCAAGAATGTATTGGATATGGGAGTACAAATCGTACGCGGCAAAAGGCTCACCCTATTATTCCGCCACGAAAATAAATTAAAGATGGATGTCCGGACGGTTGGAACTACGATTGGCATATTCTCAGAAAAATGCCGCGTACTTCTTTCAGTAGATGCTAAGGCTATAAGTCTCTGATAGTTTGGGGAGAGTTTGACTTTAAAGAACAAACATACCCGGCCGTTCCCCATGTGACGCAAAATTCGTCAAAGTACCAAGAAACAGTTAAGCAACATCTTTTTTTCATTTCATGACATTTTAGGGGATTCAGATTAGAGATATTAGCACGATAAAATCCACGATTCACATAGTAGAAAAACGTTGCTTTCCGCACAAAATATCAACGTTTTAGATTGGTCAGCTTTATATCCACTCAAGAACTCAATTAAAATATTTGGGCTATCCTAACTCTTGAAATATACAAAATGGAAACAATGAAAACCCCAGTAAAGTACAAAAAATATCATTAAAAAATGTATTATTTCAAAAACTAATTAATTCAAGAGAAAAAAGATTATTAAAAGTCATCCCAAACTAGGTAACTACTTCTACTAAATAGTATCATGTAAACTAGTTGGATGTGCTAATCCCAAAACTTCATTCTATCTCATGTCAATATTTCCTTTTAATTAGTTTTATTAGTATTTTTATTAGAAATATGCATAACTTCATACACTTTTCGATGGAACAATATTGAAAACTGCACAAAAATCGCTATTACAGCGCTCCATTCCGGTGGAATTTTTCCAAATGCAGGAAGAACCTTCTTATTGTTGTCAAAAACATACACAAAAAACTTAGTTCAATTCTATGCATAACTTCATACACTTTTCGATGGTACAATATTCAAAATGGCACAAAAATTGCTATTACAGCGCCCCCTACCGGCGGATTTTTCCGAGAATAAGGAAGGACCTGCTTGTCATAGAAAAAACTTAAAAAAAATTGATTCAACTCTATGCATAACTTCATACAGTTTTTGATGGTACAGTATTCAAAATGTGACAAAAATCACCCAAAAACTGCTATTACAGCGCCCTCTACCGGCGGATTTTTTCCAAATTCAGGTAGGACCTGTTTGCCATAGGCAAAAACTTAAAAAAAAATTGGTTAAATTCTATGCATAACTTCATGCAATTTTTGATGGTACAATGGCGACACACGGACATACGGACACACGGACTGACGGACAGACGGGAACACGGACACACGGACAGACACACATTTTGTATAAACATGTTTTTGTGATCTCTGACCCCTAAAACGTGTAAATCCGTCGAAAACCGGAAGTCGAAAAAAATTTCGATTACAATAATTTCTTCTATTGAAGATAGAAGAAAGTAAAAAGTTAAATGATGTGTCTTTTTTTACTGTGCCTAATCTTTTGAGAAAAGATTAGGGCATAAACAAGGAAATAAATTAAAGATGGATGGTCCTGACGGCTTGAACTTCGACTGGCATATTCTCATATAACAGCCGAGTACTTCTTTCAGTAGATGCTAAGGCTATAAGTCTCTGATGGTTTAGGAGAGTTTAACTTTAAAGACCAAACATACCCGGCCGTTCCCCATGTGACGCAAAATTCGTCAAAATATCCAGAAACAGTTAAGCAACATCTTTTTCATTTGATGAGATTTTAGGGGATTCAGATTAGAGATTTTAGCACGACAAAATCCACAATTCACATAATAGAAAAACGTTGCTTTCCGCACAAAATATTAACGTTTTCGATTGGTCAGCTTTATATCCACTCAAGAACTCAATTATAATATTTGGTCTCTCTTGAAATATACAAAATGGAAACGATGAAAACTCTAGTACAGTACAAAAAAAGATCATTAAAAAATGTATTATTTCAAAAGCTAATTAATTCAAGAGAAAAAATATTATTAAAAGTTATCCATAACTAGGTAACTACTTCTACTAAATAGTATCATGTAAGAAAGTTAAATGATGTGTCTTTTTACTGTGCCTAATCTTTTGAGAAAAGATTAGGACATAAACACAGGCGTAACATTTAACATGTTCACAGGCCTGGACTGGCTTCTTTGGGAGTCCTCGGCTAGTTACTGAAAGGGGGCCCCTCAATAGAGAATTTAGAGGGATAGAATATCAAAATATGTAATTTTCGAAAATTAGACTTACATACCTAAAAATCACCTTTAGCTATTTTGTCACTTGGAAGATAATTGAGTAAAATCGTAAGCTTTTACTGATATAGTAACAGTTTTTAATGAATTATTTATAATATAGTACCCATTAATTTATTTTGATATGATTTATTCGAATAATTTTACAAAATCTAAAAAGTAAAAAATTCATGTTTGTTTATTTCACATTTTTATTTCATAAAAGATATTTTCTAACAGTGGCTAAACATTTAAGACTGGGTGTAATAGAAGGGAGCCATTATTAATCTGAGAGTATTAAGTATATTCTGTAGCACGGCTAATTGGGAGATTGGAGACAAATATTGTACGATGATTATAGAAAATTGGAGATGAACAAAAATTAGTTACAAAAGCTACCGCTAGGAGAATTTGGCGTTGAACTCTTCATATCCCGTCTTGTTTAATGGCCACCTTTAGATAGACATAATTAAAACGACATTACCTTGCGTGTCCTTGCTTTAATTGCGATTATGTAGCTAAATTTTATATGATGATTATACAAGACGGAGGGCGGAGGATTCCGGCAAAAAACAGTGCTACATATCTCCTAGCGGTGACTTTTGTAACTAAATTTTCTTTTGCAGAATTCTTCTTTACCCATCTTGTTTTCTCATCCTACAAAATATGTCTTCATTCTCGATATTAATTCTCGCTACAGAAAATGCTGAGTACTTTCAGTTTAATTATGGCCATATTGTGCATAGCTTACATCGAAAAATATTTAATATTAATATTTGGGCGTTTTAAAATACCTCCACTCTCTATGGTATCACAGAGTTTTAGATGCATGGAAGTACATTAATGCTGATTTAGTTAAATGATCTTTTGTCGAGGGCTTTTTTTTTCAATACAATGGAGGGAACAGAAGATGACACTATTTATAAGTAATCATGCAATATAGAATAATCCGATAATAGAAATGACGATTCACAAAATGAAATATCTGTAAGAAACTACACGGTTATATTTGTGTGAGCGATGAATACTAATTTCGAAAAAGGCTTACATTACATAAAATTAGGATTTAATATTTTTGAAAAGTTTCATACGCTTTTTAATTTTATTGCGCGTTGTCTGCGCTTAAAAAAAAAAAAAAAATCTTATTTCAACACCTGTGGAATACGTTGCGTCTTATATTCGGGAACTTCTTGCATAAAAAGTTATTAAAGTAATACATTCCAATATTTTTAAAGCGTTTGTGGTTTGAAGAACTTTTCAACGTATAAAATATATCTTGTATGAAATTGTATTATTGTATGAAATTTGAGCATATATGCGTAATCAAAATATTCACAGCTGATTCAAATTTCCAGTATTTTAAGGTACTTTTTTTCACTGAAATTTTAACATGCCTCTCAGGACTGGGCTGTTTGATTTGTATGAAGTCATACCTCTAATTTTATCAACAATGACAGTTTTTAAATCATAAAGAGCAGTTAAGTAAGAAATTTTCTTATTCGTAATAAGTCTCTTTCCTAATTCCTTAATATTCAAGTACTGCACTCATTCACAATAACTCTGAAACATTTCTTGAGAAACAAACATTTTCCTAGAAACACAATATTTACTTTACGATAAACAACTAAGTAGACTCCATGAGAACCCCCCCCCCCCCAAAAAAAAAAAAAAAAAAAATCTTTTTCTAAATAAATGAATCCACTACTTCTGGCCAACAGCCGCAGCTTAGCAGAAAATCGATTGTGCACGTGCCACGCATAATCTTCAGTATTTAGATTCCACGTTAACCTGCACGGTAGGACTTGATTTCAGATAGAGTACCTTTCGGCGAGATCCTTTGTATATCCGAAGTTTCCAGCTAACACATCACTATGTATCTAGCCACTACACAACCACAGACACCTAATTAAGTATATTTGCAAAATAACCTTGATAACAAAACTCCGAATAACCATACGCACTTTGCGAATGTTAAGGTAATTCATAAGAGATTACCCATTCACGCACAAATGTTAACTATTCAGGACAACACAATCGTATGCAAAACCATAAAAACTCTTTTGTCTACAAGAGTTTGGTTTTAAAAGAGTAACCAGGCATCCTTCCTCAAAATCATCTTCTGATTTTTGTCATAGTGTATCACATGACTCTATATTGCTGTTTCTTCATTAAACCTGTTGTTAATTATTCGCAAATCTAAATATATTTACACACTATTGCATTTTCATTCCACATATGAAAAGCGACCAAGAAAGCCAGAAGCCGGAAGGAAACGTTTTAGCGATATTTACTGTCTTTAACCCTCTCGCTACGTAATTGTTTTACCAAAGTAGCTTCAAAAAATGCGCATTTAATTCCTTCGCGACAAGCGTCTTTTAAGAATTTTTATTCTTTTGTCACCGGTTTTTCGAAACAAAAATTTTCGTCTGATTTAATCGGTAAAATGCTCCGATTAGATAAGGCAAAATTTACAATAAAAAGTAACTGGTGGGAATGATCAAGGAGGGTTAATTAGACGGAAAAAATGCATCCCCGATGAAATCTCAGGGTGCAAATTTTTCTAATTTTACGTTGCCCGATAAACTCTCGGGTTGCGCAGCAAGAGGGTGAAGCATTTTAATGTCAATTAAATTCTTAACTTTACCAATTGCATTGCCAGTAGTTATTAGTTATCAAGTATTTAACCCTTTTCAAAAGCGTTTTAAACACATACATATGATACTAGTATCGACGGAAACACCAACATACTCTACAAATAAGAAGAAATGATTTCATTGAAAATGATCAGGTGTACTTGTAAAAATTCTAAAATAGTGAAATATTGTATCAAGTAAAACTTATTTGTTTATGCATATTAACTCAATTTTCATACGGGATTTTTTATACTTACGTAATACCTTCCAACATTCAAACAACCAAACTTGAAAAAGTCCTTCCGGCCAGTGCCGGGAGGAAGAGGTAGCTTTCATATTCCTTATTTTAAAAAAGCCAACTTATATTATTCAAACACACGAAGCTCAATTTAGTGTAAACCGAATATAGGAGATTCAATACTAATTTTTATCAATACTAAATCATTATGAATGAGAATTTGGTGAAATTAGTCAGCTTTATCCAAGCTGCTTTTATTTAAAGTAACTTATATTTGGCTGCCAAAGT